>JAHQIW010004636.1:0-144735 GCA_019055375.1 Parelaphostrongylus tenuis
GATAAAGTGTAAACAGTGGTTGTCTCCAGGAAAAATACTTCTTCAATGAGACATCATTTAGCACGCAAAGTTTGAATTAGCTAGGTGTCTTCATTGGCAGAGGAATGAAGAAATTCACGGAGAAGTGGAACGTGAAGAAAGAAAAAGAAAAAAGAAAAAATGAGACACGGAACAAGTTGAAGGCTGTGAAGAGGCCCATAGACCATTTCACACGATATGAATTCTGAACTTTTTGGTTACTTTTTTGGTTAAAAGAAAAATTTTGGTTTCAAAAAATCTAAGGTCATCATCATGATCATCAGAATTAGCACATCAAGATCACATTAGGATCATGGCGAATACCACATCCAACACAAAAAGCCAAAGTAGAACAAAAGCAAAAGTTTTAAAGCGTGAATTCACTACGTGAGAATAAAATCAAGCAAAATGCAGTAATAATGAAACGATTTTGACGAATTGTCCATTATAAAAAAAGAGTTATGATACTGGATAATATCAGTGACAACAGAAATATAAACGATAATAAATGTCGGTGATTACGATTCCATTAAAAATTAGGTAAGTACAAAGAAGTATACGTAAATCTCTGATCATTTTGAAAGGGTGAAGCGCTCAGACATTGATCAGTTCTTTAAGAATATGTCATTCACCAAAGAGCCATAGCAACGCGGATAGCTCAAGCTTGGGTATTTGAATCTTTATGTCTATATTGCATCGTAAATAACAACATCGAGGCACTGACAATTGTATAGACAACAAATATGTACAACATGGAGTGTTATGTAACAGGCCAGTCCACTAGCTTACTCGGTTTGTTTAACTGAAAGTAATCGTAGCATTTGAGTGGATAGCTCTACGCTCGAGCTACTAGACAAAAAGATTAGGAGAACATGAAGCTGTAATGACACTATGAGGAAAGAATGTGGATGCTTAGGGTAATAGTTAATTGAATGAGTTACCTTTCATTTGGAGTGTATTCTTATGACCACGCTCTAATTTCAATATGTCAGATACTTATTTTTCAAGCCACGCATGTGGTCTGTTATGAGACAACTTATAGAGCCCGATACACGTGTTTCAACCTTGACAGTCATATATTGCATGAATACATAGTATCGATTTCTGGTGCAGAGTTTACTAAGCGGGAGAGATGTTACATGAACTTAGGCTGTGAAGTCTTTGACCAGTCTTAATATTCTACTCTCTTTTACAAAAATAAGAGAGATGTAACACAGTAACAGATTTTACATGAAGAGCACTGAAAGCACTGCTTGCAGCAAGCGCACCCATGTTATCTAGCTGACAAGACTCCAAGCTGTGGAGATTCAAATTAAGGAGATTATACATGGACACACCCACAGAGCTATGCATTTTTGCGACGATGTTGACTTCGATAGAAGTAAATGTAGCGTCGTTTCCTACCAGTCGACGCGTTCAGTGGTGATTAGAACAACACAATGAAACGATTCTTGACAACACATCTCAAGAAGTTGTGAGTTTGATACCGGTCAGTTTTGAGACTAATCGTGGTTCATTATCACAGCCACACAGCTTGGACACCATTCGTTTCGTCGGGCACCAAAAAACCGTCACCAATATCAAACCGTGGTTACGGAGTTCTAAACAAAGATTTGTTTAGAACTTCATTTGTGCCGTATAACAATCAATTATTACCCATTCGGGGTGTCTTAAAATCGATGGATTTGAATTGATTCCTTGTGCATACTAACTCAAAGGTAGAATGTCGCCAGTGACGCAGACGACCAAGGTTAGTTTCCCAGCCAATGCACCAGCTTATACGATTTGTAACTTGAATTTATTGGTGCAATATGAGTGAATGAGGCCCGTTGTTTTTTTTTTATTGTTTAGCACTTTATGTCTAACGTATAGCTTGCTGAGCTCTGAGCGTGAGGCTGGATACCACGAAAAGCTTGTCAGTGCTCCCGAAAGAACATTAAAAGCTTCTTCGTTGGAGGCGACTTCTGATCTTCGTGTACTTCAACCGCTTGTTCGTAAGCCTTCGGTCACTTTGACTTGTAGTAATAAAGATAAGTTGAATTGGCGGTATAGAAACAGGGAGTTCATTCCTTGAGTCAATCAGCGTCTCTGAGAGGCACATGATCACTCTTGATTCTTACTTAATCCCCTGTCCACTATCTTAGGACGCACCCGTGCCCGAGGTCCCTCAATGAAAGAGTACCGTTGATATGAATGCTCATCGAGTTCGTAGAACGATTGAAACCCACTAACCTACACTTACGTGCGATAAAAAGAAATGGAAGTTATACTGAAGCTCGAGTTCATTCTCGATTCACTTCACGATAAACGGGATAACAAGTGATTTAGGTGATATGAGTAAATATCTTGACGAGTTTCACTGATTGGATGGAGGCTAAGAGAGCATGAAGCTATGAATACAATATTTAGCCAGACGATGGATAAACGAACAATAAAGTCAGCTACTTAATGCTAGTAAGATATAGAGATTGCATGAAGTATACTATGAAGCGTGTGAGCGGTTGTGATGCTCGTCGCGGTGCGCGTAAGGCCGTTTCCCGCCGCCCAATTCTCCGGCAGACAACAACGAACAACGTAATATGCGTGGAACATAAAATTATTCTTGATGCTACAGCGTTATAAAAGGGTCTTTTCGAAAAAAAGACATGTAGTGCAGGAGGGAGAGATTTAAGCTTGCGAATGATTAAGACTTTTATGAAAATTTATTGCCCACCGAAGGGAGTCGTTTCTTTATTTGTTTTCAGATAATGGAAAAGAACCAAAAATTACTGCCTCCTTGCTCATCACGCTTCGTTTCATCTTTAGTTTCTACATAAAGTAAAAATTTCAAAAACAAGAACGATTTAAGTTTACCCTTCAAAACACATCTAGACGTTATCTTAGATCTACAACCCTTCGACAACAAACTATGTCTACGATGTCTTGTGAAAGTTGTGTTGCGCTATATGAAAACCTTAACAAAAAATGAGCATCTGAAATATTCTGAGCTACTGAGAAAGGTTTCGGCACTGAACTATGAGAAAGTTTACTGAATCAAGTTGTTATTAAATGAGTATGAGTGATTAGCAATTGATAAAAAAAACCATAGAGTGTTTAATTTCACCAATACTTCTTTTCAACAAAGGTGGGTTTTCAAAACGTTGGTGCTTTTTACTAGTGCGGATGCACTCTTCAATAGATGATGCATGACGTAGATTACTGAACTGTCTCGAAATTACGTAGGCAACATTTCCAGGGTAAACGATGCTAATATCGATTCTGTTATGTATCGTACTTGCAAAATTATTCTACGTATCCATAATTTGCTGCGGACGTGGAGAAAAGCAAATTGACGAGATACAAAAGAATGCCGCTAAGCAGCAGGAAGCACGACAACGACAAAAATCTCAGCAACATCAAGGTTCAGCTGAGGTGAAACGTTTCTCTTCTTCATGTCGTTGACCAGTTTTTCTGAAAAACAAAAATCGACGTTCGGTGAACTTTTGAAATACATGGTTATAAAAAAGATAAGGGACAAAGGTTTGGCGTTAACCAATTTCTGGCAGAGGCTATGCATTCGAGTTCGTCAAACTTTATAAAGGTGATTTGGTCTATATGATGACTTACAGTATGCCATCAATATATCAGGTTAGTATTTCTACCCTCCCAGAGAAATTCAGTAATAAATTCCTAATCTAAGATACAGTCAATGCTTGGGGAGCCCAGAGGGTGGGATTGAAGCAACAATCACGCGTTTATTGCAAAGTGTTCTCTCACGAACACGCTGTACGAATCGTTTTATATGCTCATAACAGCCTTGGAATGTTCCACCTACGCTTTATTGCAGAATAAAATAGCAGCTTGAAGAATGAACTGTTCTGTGTTGAAAAAAATTACTGATTGAGGCTGAATTTTGAGCACTGCAGCTTTTCAAGAATAAATGTAGCAATACACTCTCCTAAATTACATATGGTGCAAAAGTGCACTCGTTCAGAACAATGTAATTAGAAAACGTGAAGTCCCTATAGTACAGAGGTTCGATATGCCATGCGATGTACACTGAATGGATCGCCAATGCGATCCCACACCTCGGGCTCATTAAACTTCAAATTCCCTGGGACTAGCACATTGGTTCTATTTTTTCTGGTATGATGACAATACTGACTTGATGCACCAGAACGCCTCTGGAAGTCACTGTATAGGCCAGATATACATTCAATCACCTCTAACGATGCCTAATCAAGTTGAAGGTAGGACGTATCCATTAGGGATTGTTGAACGACGAATGCTTATTCCTTATCCATAATGGATAAGATGAAACTTCAGTTAATGGTGCTTAATTGCTAGTGCAGTCCGAAATAGCCCACAACTATCAAAATACAAGAGTTTTTCAAGGTCTTTCAAACTCCATCTTCTAATGTGTTTCGTGGATAACAAAACTCTAAACTGAACAAAACTCTGGCGTTATTCCAATGTTATTCATGCATTTTTACCCTCCAATAAAGATGCGTCAAGTTTAATAAGATTTCTAATTTATTGAACTACATACATTGATAAGATTTAGTGCACTGGGGCCGCACAGTTAAAGTCTTGGGCGCATTGACTGACATCACTACCAGTGCGCTATCTGGCCCCTCATTAACGGAAGATTACAAGAGGAAAATCAATAATAAATCTATTACAGAATGGGCAACATAGTACTTCAGCTAGAGATGCACTTGGAACAAGCAAGTCGTCTGAGAAATTTGCTAATCTTCCGCTCCCACCACAGCCTGTCCAGTATGCAATTCAAGGCAATGATGTGCGTTTGTATTTTCGAACTTATACAAATCCTACCAAAAAAAAAATCCAGTAATCACTTTCACGGGAAAAATGTGAGATACGTGGAAACTCGGAGTGAAAAAACAGCTTACTTAATGATACATGATGGTACATTTGGACGATATGTGTTGAACAGATAATAGAAAAAACATTTCCTTCATTTCTTTGCCTAATGATATTTAGCCAATCATTTCCTCCAACTACTGGAATGAATTTTAGAACAAGGTAAGAGTTTTTTCTCATTATGTATCACATCCTACTATCTCACTTAGACCATTGAATTCGAACCACTGATGCCAGAATAGCGATGGATGAACTCGTTTGAGAAAAAGTTCTTTCCTCTCTTTCTAAGGAAAAAATGAGCTATATAGGGATCATACTCGACGTGTCGCGTACGCTTTCATGGAGTGCAGACCGTCCCTTACGAGCTACTATGCCATTACAATACTTGAATATGAGCCACTGCCATAAATATTTACCACAAAATCACCAGAGTGTGGAAAGTATGAAGTGAGCTACATCTTCTAAACCAGCGAATTTCTTAATCAAAGAGTCGCAGAAAAAAAAAAGACTGAGCTGTCTCTGAGTATCCCTAACGCCTACTGGATACTTCACTTACACACTTTCGAAATTGAGATGTGCGGGTAAGCGGAGAAGAATGACACGATCACCTGCTTCATCTGAAACCGCTTGAGTTCTTCTCGACCGCCTTCTATCTGATATTAGGACTTATAGTGTATCTCTCCTGCTCTATCATAGGTCGACAATCAGAGAATCGACACGAATCATCGCGGCTTCAAAGAAGTTGCAGTCGCCGAGACGTAAGACAAATAAAAGTTTAATACAAACACTGTGTAAGTTGACCAGTTTAGAAAGATGTAGATGATTGAAATTAACAATGACTAATGTGATCAATGTTGACAACGTTGATATCACAGCAACTTTAGTTATTCAGATAATTCGAACGCAATTAGCAAAACACCAGCTAATGCCAATTCAGTCACGAATAAGCATGGTGTGAAAAAATTATGAAATTTCTCCTCATGAAAATTTAGCTACCAATTTGAAGAGAAAAAACGGATTTACACCGTTGATCGAGGTTATTTTCAACCTTTTCAAAACAAACAAGCGTGGTGTCCGATTTAACCTAGTGCACAGAAAATTTATCTGCAAAACCCTAGTGAGACGTACTGAGCGTTCTGACCAATAGGTTGGCTCTGCTATTTATAGGGCGTAAAACAGCCGATATAGCAAAAAATGAGACAGTAGAGATTTGTAGATGTCACAATCGATTCAGCCTTTTGAACAATTTCACTCACATTCATAGCTAACTTTAGTAAGCGGTGACGAGCAAATAACGCAGTGGGTATGAATATCCGGGACAGACACGTGGTCGTCGGCTCGATCACGCGGTGCTGCTTACCAAGCCCACCCATTCCTGAAATATCGGTAAATGATTGGTAAGAGAATTACTTGGGTCAACAGAAGCACAGAATTTATACACTCGTAGACAATCGTAAGTCACTGAACAGAGAGACAGATATGGCTTAACCACCCTTAACCACGTTGTATAAAGTGGAATGCATGGTGCACCCCTTCGGGTGTGGTCAACGCCAAAAGTGTTACGCTTTGTTCTTGCTCTGTCACGGCTTGGGGGATTACAGGTTGTTTTAGCATCTCTTTCATTTCATCATCACACCGGGAAGCAATCCTGTTTCGATTACTCATTTCATGGAACCTATTCGATTAAGAAATTACTCTAGCGGACGTCTCTCAACCACGCGGAGTGTTGTCATACAACCGTGCCGTAATTTGACTACGTTATATCGAGATCTTCAGATCTTCGTTCGTTTACTTCAGAGGTGCAATAAAACACTCTTTATCCGATACCTAGGCCAAAACTATAAGATGTATTGAAAAAAGGTAAGATAAAGGTATTTGTAGTATGTAGAACTGCCTTCCATGGAGCAATTCCACTTCTTCATTTTTGGAGAAGCGCGCAAGAAAGACTTGTCAAGGAGTGAAATTGGAATTTTTAGACTAAGTGGTAAGCAAAGCTAATTTTGCGCACGCAAAATGATCGAGTAATTTTTGATTCCAGGACAAGTTTTAGTGCACATTCTTCACCTATGAAACTCACAATACAAAAAAACTTCGCAGTTGTGTGATTTATTTTTATGCTAAGCCGACGACTGCTCTTCTTCTGGCGACTCGATTCCATTAGTAACCACATACTGATGTAGTCGTGCACAGAGACACTGTGTATTACAAGGTGAATGGGCAAAAGGCGACAAGTTTACTACTTCGGAGCATGCACTTTTGGTAAGGTTTTTCAGCCTTTTTCGAAGTGTCTTACCATTTTTCGTCCAATAGAGTCGAGTCCAGAAATTAGAGCACAGTGTCACTGAGTTGATAACTCGTTCAAAAAGTTTTTGCTCTATAGCAATATACGCCAAATTTGTTGAGTAGAAGTTATCGAAATTGAATGACTTTAGTATCGCTCAATTGAGCATTTTATCTTGCAAATATTTTGGTATACAAGTTGCCTATGCTTGCTTTAAAATGGGGCTATTTTTGGGAACAAATTCGCTTAGTACTCATATACGAGAGGTGTGTAGGACAAAATGCTGGTGAAGCGGCGCGCAAGATTAATAGAGCTGAAGGCGATGATACGCTTACAGAAAGAACGGTTAGGAAGTGGCTCGCGGTGTGCACAGCTGGAGAGAACAGTTTAGAGGATCAGTCGCGCTCATGCCGTCCACGGAAGCCCATTAGCTCTTTGTACAGCTCTGTTAGAAAATAATCTCCTTCATAATCTTATGTACTTTTTGTGCACATAGATCTCCTAAGTGCATAGAAAACTCCGAATGTGAGACGTAATTTTAGTTTCGCTTTCACAGTGCGAAAAACCCTTTGAGGAACAGTTTGAGCTTTGAATTCGCAGAGATTTGGGCTATCGAGTGAGCTTAGTGTAGCCTAAGAAAAAGCGATCCAGAGACCTTAGCTGAGCAAATAAGGCAAACCAAGTGTGAAATGTAATTCTATTTTTGCTACCATAGCGTACCACAAAGGTGTTTTTGAAAATAAAGCAAAGTGTCAGAATCCCCGAGATTCAAACTTATAGATGATTATTTGAGTTTTATTCTAGTTCTAGATAAGAATCTCCGTTCAGCGAGAAAAAAAAAACTAAGAATTAGAGGGCCAAAATGACTTTCATCGTCCGCAAAGGGTTGATCTTGCTCGCCGCTTCACTACCATTTTTTCCGCTTACGCGCCACTCGCGCATGAGTATCAAGCGAGTTCCTTCCCACAACAGCTTCATCTTAGAGTAATATAAGCAAGTTGTATACCAAGATGTTCGCAAGAAAATGCTCAATTGAACGATAAAAATCATGCAAATTTAATCACTTCCGGTTGAAAATTTTGATCTTTATTGCTGTGGTCCTAAACCTATAAAGGGTAATAATAATATGTCATCAAGAAATTTAACAATATTCAATTTATCAGGCAACTAAATCTTAGTATGATTCATGGTAATATGACCTGATCATTCCGAACATAGCATTTCTCCATTAGTGGTCGATTTGTTGACTTCATAACAATATGTTGTGTGTTATTCGATAGAATGATGAACCATCAATTCCATATCATAGGAGTGAATGTCGTCTCAGAAACACATTTCACTCAGATCCACACCGTGAGATGCTTACTACCCGTGGTAAGGGTTTGAAAACATTCTAAGAAGACTTGACACTTTTATAGGAAAACAAATGAATATTCGACCTCAATCGCTGTAGAAGAATTTTTCATAGGACTGTTAGTAATCATTCGAAAGTTTGAGTTTCTGACTGAAGCCGTACGTGGCCGGTTTTACAAAACACTCCTTTCTAACGCTGTGAAATCCAAAACAAAATTACATTGCACACTGCCACGCGTTATTCCCTTATCTCGCTCGTATTTCACTGGACGAAATTCCTTCATTAGACTTCTAGCACTCTCTCTATATCCCAGGTCTCGAAGAACTCAAAAGTGTGTTTGCTTCTTGGGAAAGCTTTTATTATAGCGCTGCAAAAAGAATAAAATATTTGTGTTTTACACCTCGCCGGACAGGGCTCTTTCCTCAGACTACTAGTAATGATTCGATAGCGTGTTTCAATAATTCCAACGCTCTGCTTATTTTCTGGAAAGGCTGTTTCACTGCAGTGTATCAGGGGAAAAAAACCGAGTTTCGCATACCTGAAGCCTTAGAAACTCCACATAAAACGAGTGACTAAGATATTACGATTTTTTACACGTTCATGCTTTTCGTGCTTCCAGTGTATTTTCAAAAATCTACCACGTGTGCCTTTAGCCAGAAATCTAAGCTTTCGAATGATTACTAACACTCCCATGAAAAATTCTTGTACAGCAAATGAGGTAGAATTTCATTTGTTCCCTTATATCCGAAATATACCAAGACTTCAATTATACTGTAGCTATAAATTCGCATGAATGTACTTAAATTAATTATTTCTATTGCTTTTTCAAGAGTGTTCTAATGTTGTAAATATACATCTAGGAATACTGAGTGGCATGCAAAACGATCGACCTCGGACGGGAGGTAACCCACGTTTCACCCATACTGGGGACGCGTGCTCCACTACACCATCGAGGCCACTACTCTGCTACTACTCTTTCTTCGATACAATGCGTCAAAGCTGTCAGCATACAGTATTTAACGGTTATGCTCCGGTAAGCACACATCGGCAGCAAACCCAGTTAAAGCGACAACTATTCTGAACATATCCGGTTATGCAGAGGATATACAAAACTTTTGCGCCAGTTGGGACTCGAACCCACATGTCACCCTACCCAGGGCGTGTGCGCTAACTAACGATAGATTCGTTGTAGCGTAGAAAGAGTGGGTGGCAAAACAAACGTCTGTAGCGCACAGGATAGGCACGCACCTCAGATAGGGTGAAATGTGGGTTCGAGTCCCAGCTGATGCAGAAGTCTTGCACATCATTCCTCATCACCGGGTATATAATAACAACCACCACTAGAAGCGGTCAAATAAGAAGGAAATCTATTTTGGATATATGAACTTTTGAAGTCTTTATTTTTACTCCTTCTCTCAAAGCAGTGTTATGATGTTATAAATACACATTCGGAGTATTGAGTAACATACTGGCCACGTAATAAGACGACGAACGGATGACAAATGGACGAGAAGAAAGTGGAGTGGACCCCAAGAGAATGCAAGCATCCTCTTGGAAGACCACCCAAACGATAGGCAGACGTGTTCGTGGCTAACGTAACCATCCGCTTCTGCAGATGGTAACGAGCTCAGAATCACGGAAGGAGCCTCGCGTACGCCACCATGCCCGAAACAGATTGCCTCCATGGACGACATTTGTGCGAGAGAGAAACGAATGGAAACTAATCTGGGGCTCGCACTACCAGTGAAGAATCGTTAGCATATCCGAATGAGTGAGTAATAATAATATGCAAAGCATTCGATCCAGGATAGGATTCGCATAGATGATGTCTGCACAGCAGCAAGTTTTGGGAGTGCTGAATCATGTGGTACACGTCTAGAACAGCAAGTATAACTTGAGAAATCCCTCTCAAACATAATATGCGCCATGAGTATGCGATTTCCCTAAAGGTTATTGGATACGATTTCAAAAAAGATCACACCTCCACGTAACGTACTTAGTATTCCAGAGCATAAGAACTTCATCAGTAAATGAAACTTTCCTAACTTTGATACAACATTCTAGGTTCTTTTCAGTTTTAAGGGAACAAATAGAAAATCGATCTCATACGCTGGAGAAGAGCTTTTCATAGGGGTGTTAGTAACCTTTCAAGACGCTGTGAAATTCAAAATAGAACTATGTCTCAAACGCGCATATTTCCCGCCGGACAGAGCTCTTTCTATCAGATTACTAGTATTCGCTCGATAGCGCAATGTTTGCAGATTCCAACGCTGTGCCTATTTTCTAGAAAGGCCGTTTATCTGCAACGCAGCAAGAAAGATAAGATTGATTCACATGCGCGAGCAAGGTGCCCTTTGGCCAGGTCATAGACCGAGGTTGCGCAATTATCGATCGATTTTCCATCGGTCTTATGCTAGTTTGAATCTTTGTTATTCAATTAGAAATTGTTTCTTTTGCTTGAAACTCTGCTCTGACATGAAAAGTCCAGATAAAACGTAAGACTATGCTCCAAAAAGACTAAAAATACTTATATTTTGCCACGAATACGGATAAATCAATCATCATTATGACCATTTCAATGGAATTCTGGAAGCCAGAATATCCTAATTGCTTTCAACAGTGGCTCGAAGACATTCGGATACTACGACATTTTCTCCGCACGTTCATATGCTTGAAAATCAATCGATAATTGCGTAACCCCCATTGCTGCTTCGCCTAGCGCCCGTGAATTGGCCAAAGACCACTTTATTCGCGCATGTGAATCAATCCTACTTTACCTGCTGTGTTGTAAAGAAATTACAGCATAGCGTTAGAATCAGCAAACATTACGCTATCGAATGATTACTATAGTCCAAAGACAGTGCTCTCTCCGGCAAGAAATATGCGCGTCTGAAATACAAGGGTCTTCTTCTGTAACAATGTCAAAAAGGCTTTTTGAAAACCGCACAAATGGGGCTGTAGCCAGAAATCTAAGCTTTCGAATGTTTATTAACATTCCTATAAAGAGTTCATGTCCAGAAAACAAGGTCGGTTTTTCATTTGCTCCCTCATAAACGAAAATAACTCATTCTTCACCAATCATGCAACGCATATGTTTAGATGAAACTGATTGCTAAGTCATTAATCATAGTATAACACTAAGTTTCTACAGTATCTCGGGTCGAACATAGTGTTATATTCCATCTACACACATATCAACAAAGGGAACAGTGGATGATATTTATCACACAATAGTCCGAAGCAAATGCGTCATTTATTATACATTCCATTTCAAAAGAGGAAAAGGTGAAAAAACACGTGATAAAATCTGCAAGTTTTATCGTATGTTATAGAAAACCAGAATAACGTTCACAACTCGCTTCACTAAAACAATAATAGTATAGGCAAAAGTGGAAAGATGATCATATAGAAAAGGAAGAGACCCGAGTGTACCTGATTACTCAATGTTGGATAGATGAACTGAAGTCCAAAGATAGAGCATTCGATTTTCCATTACCTGAAAAAAATTGGTATCATATTCCTTTACGGACGGCGCCATTTTCGGCTGGGAGCGGCTCGGACGGCTACGAAGAGGCAGGCGCCCGTTAAAGGGCTAATGTGGTAGTTTTCTAATAAAATTTGTACATTTCTCGTAACCAATTGGATTTCTGCGTGACTAGATGGTCAAAAATGATAGAACAGGCCTCAATAAGGTAACTTGTACTAGAGATAACGTAACAGCTCCATTTATAATCCACATTTCCAAACGGAAAAAAGCCATGTTTTATCATAAGGCGACATTTAGACCCTTACCGAACATTTCTACGATATTTTGATTATACCTACCCAAAATTCAATCAAATTCATCTTTTATTTACTCCAGTTTTCATGTGGCTCAGTGCATATAGTGCGTAAAATTCATCACAGGGCTGAAAATTGGAAAACAATGAATAGTTCGTCAAAAATAGTTCTGCTTATTGCGTGAAATCTCACTTCATCTATAAATTTCAACATTTTTTTTATTGGTGCATCCAGATCTCCATTCCTCGTATCAGTGCGTAAATTCGTTCGAATTTTTTACCCATACCTATGGTATACAAAGGAAAGATGGAGGTATAGCGGTTCCTGTGTTGTCTCCACTCTGTTTGAGTCATTTGTTAAAACGTATTTCTTAGTTTTGCAAGGCCTATTGGCAACTATTCGATAACTAAAATAAATTGAATTTGAACAACGCTTATATTCCTTAGAGGGCTTGTTTTTTTTTTTTTGCTATGATCGTCAAGATAAGATCTTGCTTCACATTCAAGCATTTTTCGCCAGATGAAATATTTTCGTTAGGAATTTATAATCACTGAATAGGGAAAATCTTGGACTGAGATTTGGAGCACTTTCAATGTCTGCATCCTGATGTGACCTCTAGAGAAAGACGCATTTTCTGATTTTTTGAAAATTCCTAAAATGGCTTGTTAGCTCAAATTTCGTCAAAATTGAAGGCATACTTTATCCCCATGATAGCTTCCTTAATGCGTTTTAACAGTGAAAATGAAATGAACTTGCATGCTCAAGCATTTCTCGCTAAATAAAGCTCTTCCGCTGGTCTTTCAGAAGTTGTTCGATGTCTCAATTCTGGACTATTACCCTAGTAACCTTGTTTTTCAAAACAACTCCTTGTTGTACTGTAGCAGTCAAAGAAGATTACGATTTGCAATTAGTCGTCATGTTGCAAAAAGCGCGGTAACGTAGGGCCAATGCCGTGAACTTTTACCCTTTGGAGTGCGAAACCCGATATTCTTTGGAGTGTTACAGCGCCCCAGGGAGCTTTCTTGAGAAATCAACTACGCTCTTGAGTTCGTTGAGATTTGCGCTATCGCACGATTATTGATCGTTTTTGAGAAGAACTTGATTCGGCAAGAAATCTCCAAATAAGGAAATAAATTTATTTCGACCGTTGCAGCGTAAAAAAACAAGGTATCTGAAGAATGAACCGTACCGTTCAATTCATTTGATCTATGCTATCGAATAGATACCAACATAGGTCTTTTCGAGAAATAACCAGCGTGCAGTTCTTGAAATGCGGTTTCATGCGACAGAATATATTTTCAAAAGTAAGGATTACAAGACAGTTGAGCATTATTCTTCTTAGAAAGGAACAACGGTTACAAAAGTTCTTTCGATAATAATTTGAGTTTTTTTAGCAAAAAAAGTTCATAAGAATAGAAACCTAATCACATGATCCAAAAAACTGCTATGAAGTAAGAAAAAGTAGATTATGATTGCAAACATCACCTTTTATTTATCATTATTAGAAAGTATTTCAAGCTAATGATCGACTACAAAAACTTTAACAAGATAGGTGAAAATGTTCGCCAAGTGTTCGCAAGTATATAGTTTTTTACTTGGAAAAAGGAAAGATCTCCGGTAGCATTAGCGTTGACCTTGCTAAAATCATCCATACAAAAGTTTCATCAACAATATTTTATCATTTTTCGATAATCATGTTCCTTTGAGAACTTAATTAACCCGAATATGTGATAGACCACGCACCACTCTTCGTAACCGTCCAAACGGCGCACCCAGCTGAGGGTCATAATGACACTCATCGCTCGCAAAGGGATATACTACGGCTATAAAGAAAGTTCTGGGGAACTTTAATAAGCATGATATAACTCCCATACATATCATGGGAATATTACAGTTTCTTATGTGGAATTTTCTCATTGAAGGCATACATATTAATCGTCTTTATGTTCGTTTTGTTACAAACCACCGCCATATCCAGTGATACACTTGAAGCTTGCGATTTATTATGTCGTTATTGGACAAAAGCTTTCACAGCGAGCTGCAGTCGATGAAATCAACGAAGTTGAAGGGGAAGGCACAATGAGCAAATCTGCTGCTGGACGCTGGTTTCAACGCTTCGAAGCCGGTGATCTTGACCTCGACAATAACCCTCGTTCAGGACGTCCAGTGAAGTTGTACAACGAAGATCAGATGATTGCTGCGTTGGAATACAAACAGCCGTCAAGTGCTCGCGAGTTGGAATCTAAACTTGACCGAACAGATCCGAAACTTGGCGAACCGATGGCCGAGAGTCGTAGAAAACGATGGCCTTCATTTTGAAGAATGGCCATTATTGTTTCTGTTTGGAATTCATGCATGAATTCCCGAATTTTTACAAGTGCCCCCGAACTTTCTTTCCAACATAATAGAATTGGTGACTATGTCTTCAGCTTAAACAGTAATCCGAAAGAAGTTCTTGCGTATCGATTGATTCAGGTACTTGACCACAAGAGTTGGATGTAATTGGTTGAGAAAGGTAAAGTTCCTGGTGTCGAATGGATGCGTCATACGACTGACTTCATCAAGACTTTGTTAGAGGTAATTTAATAAGCATTCATGCATAAATGGCCTCTATATAACTTAGGGATAGCCTTTCAACGTATCAAGTAGTATATCTATCCCCCCGCTCCTTCCTCCCTCTCCTCCTCTTCCTTACGTTCTCTCTCTCTCTCTCTCTCTCCGACAAGTTTAGTCCCAAAATGCTGATCACTGAGGGAAGAACGGCTTAAAGAGTCTGCGAACTCTAGCCAAGAACCGTCTCTATTACACGACACTAACCACTGTGGCACACAAACTTCTTAACCCAGACGTATGAACATCAAATACGTACTAAAAATAGCAGATAGGCACCTATTAGCGTTCCTCTCTCGCACTGTATGCATATTTCCCCAAGAAGTTGTATGCACATATTGTGAGCCATTGCTTTGCATTCCTCCGTACTACAACAACTCCAATCATCTTCAGCGATCGTCATCGCATCTATTTCGGGAACAACAACATTGCCACAGAGACAACACGGTTGAACACCACCATTTTCCACTTTGCCATCAGTGTCAGCCTTCGGGGTTTCTGCTTCTACTTCCTAAAGAGTGGATATTTTATTATATGAAATAACGTCCATACTAGAAATTCTCTCAGGATTACGACAAAGCTATCAGAGACTTCACCTTTATAGTCACCAAAGACAGCTATTTCTATTTCGCTTAATTATCCATTTGAAAAAATTTAGCTGATAATAATGTCTACTACCATCTCTACAACATAGTTATATGCGGAATCAGAACAAGAACACATTCACCTAATATGCTTTGTAGAAATTTTCAGAGCATTTTCGAGGTTGGTACGTCAAAACCATACCTACGTTTCGTCGGTGTCGCCCACTTCATCAGTGACTCACGCCTCATACTCAACTCTACTGTATTAGTAGGGATTGAGAAACATTATTTATCGTGATAACACGTGATATTATGTTATCACCAGAAACTCGATAAGAAAAAATTTCTGCGTATTCTCTACCATCCGCAATCCATCGAATGAAAAAAGTGGTGATAACTCAGCATTACGTAATTACATTAAAG
This sequence comes from Parelaphostrongylus tenuis, assembly GCA_019055375.1. Classification (NCBI taxonomy): domain Eukaryota; kingdom Metazoa; phylum Nematoda; class Chromadorea; order Rhabditida; family Metastrongylidae; genus Parelaphostrongylus; species Parelaphostrongylus tenuis. The sequence goes on from JAHQIW010004636.1 coordinate 15,914, forward strand.
TCTACCCGTTCCTGTAAGGTTCATTGTGGGGAGTAGACAACCGATAAAGCGAGCGAGACCGTCGAAACGTACGTATGGCTTTGACGTACCAACCTCGATAAGGCTCTAGCCATTCTCACAAATTGTATTGAATGTTTAAAGCGACGGTTAAAAACAGTAGATGACATGGGGTTTCCACATCCACCTAAGTCCTCCCAATATTTTTCTGCCAGACATTATAGAATTTTGAAGAACTAAAAATTATCGAGCGTGACACAGCTTAAGAATCAAAAAAGTAATGGGATTTAGTCGAGAAAACTACGAGATAAATTTGACACTTGATGTATATCGCTCGAAAATTGGATATGTTACCTTCTTACACACATCTTCACATACTGTGTGATTCGATTGATGCCCAAGATGTCCAAAAAAAGCTGCGCAGTCCAGAATACCGTCTTCATTCTCTATGACCTAGGGTAAGAAAATGGCTGAAAACGTTTCTGTTAAGAAGAAACGTCTGCTCCTGTCTAACTATTGAGAAACATACCATCACAAATGCAGGACAATCGATGGCATCGTCATTCTCGATATGTGACTTTTTTGCTGCTCGAGAGAACTGACAATTATAAGAATGGATTAGTTTTGTCCCACATGACTGCACAGCAGTTTTGATGAGAGTAGTATTCGTTGTACTCTCGACTTTTTCAAGCCACGGCTGAAAAACCTTTTTTATTAAAGCAATCATCAGAGGAAAGAAGAAAATCAATTTTATCTGGAGGTCTCAATCAAAGTATTCAAAGATACACGTTTGCTTCACTATGAAAAGGTCTATCGATATCAATTCAGATATCACTCAGTGATTACCTCAAATTTCGCCCAGCTGGTGAATGACGCTTGTATAGGAGACAAACCAGGTACGTCATCGCTATGGGCATTGACAGTATGTACGGCCAATAGATGGTTCGTCTTGAACTTCATCTTACATTTCGAACATCTAACGAATGAAGGTGAGTTGTATTGTTGAAAACAAGACTCCGAATAATAGATAGGGTGGTAGGTCTGAAATTGATGAGTAATTCAAAGCACGGATCAAAACTCGTACAACGAAATACATTTTAGCAATTTAGTATTTATAACACAATACTGGGAGGCGTGTTGGTACAGCGGTTAGTGAAACACAGTATCAGTACTAAGGTGATAAGCAAGAAGCTGGTTCGATCCCCGCCCTCAACACCCTCCTGCAAGCGATCAACAAACGTTTTAGCTCGTCTACCTCCATGATTGCAAGAAGAGTCGCCTCAGACCCGCATTTTATGACGTTCATAAAGAATACAAAATCCTCGAGCAGCAACTGAAGTAACACATCAGCTGTCCTGAGATCCCTATGAAATGAATACGAGGAAGCGAATGTGAGAAGTGCTGAGATTCCCCACAATACACTGCGATGCCGGGTTGTGTCGTGAATACAACAATTTCAACCCTTTCGGAACCGTGGATCCCACGGCCTCTGCGTCTCTGAATAGCAACCTGATCGATCTGCTTCACCTTCTCTGCATCTCCAACCCCCAGCATGCTGCGTCTGACGATGGAACGCTGGAGGTTAGATACAGGAGATGGAGACAGTCCTCCTTTGAGTTGCCAGTTAGAGATGCAGAAGTCGTGATTGCACGGTCCCGAAAGAGTTGAAACGATCACTAATCACTGCTAAAAGCTTGCCTGAACGTGTGCGTCCAAAACTGATTCGGTAAAGCAAAGAAATTGGCACTCTTCGCAACAGTAGTATATATCACTCCAATTTGCTCCGTTCTTGTCATTTGTATTCGATACTACCATTGTATTTGCCGTTTCAGCCACACGTTCATGAACTTCCCTTATATGACTCCGTAATTTTTCGACGTGCATCGGCCCTTCGTCACATTGCGGACATTTATAATTGTTCTTCTGAGTTCCAAAAACTAGAAAAAAAGACTATGTGTTCAGAAAATGAGTACTTTCAAGTATGCCAACTAACCTTGTTCATGGATAAGTGAATTGTCAACCAGAAGCCTAAAGTAATACTTTTCAATGTAACTTTTGAGAAGAATTTGTTCTACAAAAAGCCACATACGCCAAGTCAGTATCGGTCAGAAAATACATTCTAGACTGTTCGTTGTAGTTCTGTCGCACCTTTTTATAGATCTCAGAAGCACTTAGCCCTTCTGGAAAAAAACTAGCACATGAACATACGAAAATAAAACTTTAGCACTAAATCTGAGTGAACAAATACACGACCCAGTCTGCATTTTCCTCGCCTTCTTACTTCACTAAGCATCATTAGAGTTGACTGAATGTATATCTGACTTTCATAATGATTTCAGATAGCTTATTGAGGGATATGAGCGCATGTGGCGCAGTGGTTAGAGGTGCTTTGCGTCGCACATGAGGTCAATGGTTCGATCTCGCGCTCATGGCTCACCATGCCATCCATCCCTCCGGGGTCGGTAAATTGGTACCAGACAGGTCTCAGACTTGTCTGAGAGGATAAGCAGCACTGACTCTGTTCAGCGGGAGGCCACCACGAGTCATTGTAAAGGCCAGATATGCATACAATCACCTCAAACGAAGTTAAAAAATGAATTCGAATCCATGGCACTTTCCTCAGGGATTGATCAACGCCGAGAGCTTTATCCTTTATCCTTTTTTTATTGGGGGAACACGTCCTGCTATCCTCCCGGACACGTATGATACCATTATACCGACCTGAGGGATGGAAGGCCCGGTCAGCCTCGGGAGCAGGATCGCACCATTGACGTGTGTGTAGCGGGGCAGCTCCAACCAATGGGCTACATGTGCCCTATTCTAGTAAACTAAGCGGAAAAAAGAGAACAAGATAAAAGGTACTGAAGCTTTTCTGAAGAATGTTACTCACCTGAAATCAGCCGTCGAAGTTCGTCTTCTTGTTTCTCGCCAAGTAGCAACTTTCTTGGATCTTTCTCATGTCCAACATGCTCAGTACATGCGATGACTTCCACGCTACCATCTCTTCTTGTCCAACACTGTATTTCGCAAACTATCAGATACTTCGCCTGCTTCTGAATAACTAGGCCTACCTTCATGAAAGCTGTGCAATTTGTTTTCGACAATTTAATGTCACCGCAGGTCCCCAACGTGATAAAGGAGCCATTACGATGGCATTCGAATTCCATGATATGGCGATCGTTACTGCATCTAATTCGGAATGACGTACACGTATTTTCTTCAATGTCTGCTTTCCAGTCCTGAATAAACATATCAAGTAATTGATACATCTGTTACAACGAACGTTGATTTGACAAAGCACCTGGAATTTGTGGTGACTTTCAGCGTGGAATAAGCACATCTCAGCTCTTTATGAACTTTATTGAATGAAATTAAAGTCATTAGAAACAAAACCGCTACTTTAGGTTATACGGGAACAAGTGGATATTCGACCTCACATTCGCTGAACCAAGAATGACTCAAATCAGCTTGGTGATCATTCGAAAGCCTGAATCTTTAGCTAGAGCCGTACTCAGCTGATTTTTCGAGACGCCCTTCATAGAACGCAGTAAAATCCGAAGTAAAATCATGTTTCACACAACCGTGCATTTTTTTCCTATCTCGCTTATATTTTGCTGGAAAAAATCCTTCTCTAGACTACTAGTACTCTTTTGATAGCACAAGTCTCGAAGAACTAAAAAATGTGTTTGCCTTTGGAAAAGCTCTTTTATTAGCGCTATAGGAGTAAGAAAAGTTTCGTCTTTACACCTCGCCGTACAGAGCTCTTTCTTGAGACTATTGGTAATCATTTCATAGCGTAAGTTCCAATGATTCCAACTCTGCGCTTATTTTCTGGAAAGGCCGTTTCACTGCAGTGTAGAAGGGACAATAAGATCGAGTTCACAAATCCGGCGGCTTGTTTACCAGTCAACCTACGGGCGGGGGCGGGCGGTCGATCGATTACCTGATGGGTTAGAAATGTGGGGTACAACTTGTTATTCAATCGGAATGCTTTTTCCTCTCTGAAAGAAACACCCGATAAATCGATTGACTCAGATACTACGGGATTTGCTCTACACGTCCATGTGCTTTCGTGCTTCCAGCGAATTATACACGTGATGAAAATGAAGGCGCGCGCTGATGTAAAACATGATTTTATTTTGGATTTTACAGCGTTATAAAACGGTGATATGAAAAAAGGCTATGTACGACTCTAGACAGAGATTTAAGCTTTTGAATGATTACTAACACTTACATGAAAATTCTTGTACAGCGAATGAGGTCGAATATTCATTTGTTCCCTAATAAATAAAGTATCCTAAAATCTCTGACTCTCATTTAGTAGTGATAACTCCTGGTTTGAAGCAATGAAAAAGTCGCAATTTAGAACACAATGTGTGGGTATCGCCAAATAAGTGTTTGATGCTTGAGACTACCATTTTAATATTCATTACTGGAATCTTAGCGAAATTTAAATCGGAACATTTCCCAAAAAATCTTGTTAGCCATAAATCGACAGGAGGAAGCAAAGCCTACGTTGCTTGCCAAAGTCTGTCGAGTTCTTGACTTCTCAAGCATGACTAACGATAGCCACTATTGATCAGAAAACTCCAAAAAAATCAATTATAGAAAGCAGTTATTCAGTAGCGCGCCTTGTTAGTTAACAAGGAGTGTTTTTCACATAACAGAGGCAAGATTTCATCAAAGCAAACATTGGCCGTAAGTGAAAAACTTCGTTTAACCCATAATGCATTGTCAAATCACATTCGAGATCAGTTTCTATTAGTCACGTAAACCAGAATGTAACACATGTACACTATACTGCATGTGCCGTACGTTACGAGTTAAGGAAGGCTTTTGATGCCACACGGTCTAGTGCAAAACGTTGGTTTATTGGGCTCGTATATAGAAACGTTTCCGTTTCGTTTCTACAGCGATTCGTGAGCAAGGGTTGTTGCGTTGTAGGTACAGATCGTCATTTAGTCCGTTTCGATCTTGGCAGCCTAGTTCAGCCTGAATTTTAGCAGCTTCAACGTACTCGTCCTACCTGGCGCTGCCTTACAGGAGCTCTTCGGGTAAGGGAATGAGGCCCATATTTGTAGCTGTTTTGGCATTTTGATACCCAACGTATAGCTTACCAGCTCTAAACGTGGGGCTGGGTACTCATGAGCAGCTTGCCAGTCTCTCTCGGAGGAGCGGGAGGAGCTTATTTATTGGAGGCGACTCCTAACCGCCTCCCATGTACTTCCAGCAGCTTGATTGCAGGCTTTTGGCCGACTTGACTCGTAGAAATAGAGTTTTGTCAAGTCGGCGCTGCAGAAGCAGGGAGCTCATCCCTGAATCCACCTGCGTCTCTGGGAAGCACACGGTCGCTTTTGGTTCGCGTTTCATCCCCCTATCCATCACCTGGGACGCGCCACGTGCCCTCGCGACTAACCGGGCGGGATCCTTCAAGAGGAGTTCCGTGGAGGGGGAGGAAGATAATTGAGATGACGAAAACAAAGTAGTGCAATATTTTTTTTGGGTTTAACTCAGAAGCGAGATACTGTTACAGCCCTGCTGATGGCATCATTAAGTGCTGGGATTGAAGTTTAAGAAAAAAAAAAACAGAAATTCATAATTTCTTTCGATCGACTATCTTGAGACCTCGTTCAAAAACTCAATATAGTGTGATAGAATTTTTAAGCCTTTCAAGAGGTCTGATAAGGCGTCTTAAGTGAAAGACGTACGTTTCAGCTTACTCGTACGCCTCATCAGTACCACAAGCCTTTCGCTTCACCTCTACAACTAATGATAGCGGCGCCCGAATATGTATCACTCCACGTCAAGTGAATATTCTATGAAACTATACTGAACTTTTGAGCGAGGTCTCAAATGGTCGATTGGAAGGCATTGCTATATGCCGTCTTACCAGCCGTGAGCCATCGACTGGAAAATCACTCTAGGACACAACACATCAAATGATCGTTTCACTTGACGTGGAGTGATACTCCTTCGACGCCGCCGCTGCCGTCGCCATTAGTTGTAAGAGTGGATCAAACGCACGTGGTAGTTATGAGGCGTGCGAGGACATCTAAACGTTCGTCTAGCACTAGAGATGTCATACGAGACCTCTTGAAAGGCTTAGAAACATTTTATCTGATTCTATTTATCGTATTTGTTTTGAAGAAGATGAAGCGCTCGAAACTTTAGTCGGAAAGTTTTTCTAGTAATCTCGTCGTGCTACTGGCTCAATCAACAGAAAATAAAATGAAAATATGGAAGATCTGAGATCAAAGAAGAAACGAGGAGGAAGATAAAGAATAAGAAGAGTAATGAAGAAGAAAGGAATGTCTATGAGGATGTAAAACCTACCAGTAGCGCTTGCATGTCCTCGAATGACTCGTTGATTATCTTGAACTGATAGCCCGAATCAGCAGAATGGCTGGTAGAACAATGGATGGCGAAATCCTCGGATGTCGCGAAACTCTGATCGCACTCATCAAACGCGCATTCGATCTCGTTGGGTGTTGACGGTTGTAAGGGACCATGAAGCCCAATTTGATGAGCGGTAAGTTCTCGTTTCGTTTGGAAATTCTCCAAACAAATATCACACTTGAATGGGTATATCGAAGCTCGAATGGTCCCATCGATAGCAAGACATCCCACTACGACTTTACGTTCTTGTACAGTGTACTTATGCACAAATACAAGATGTTCACCCATATACTTCACTCTCAATGATTTCAGGCATTCCGGACAGTTGGCGCAACGAATTAACTTCGTCATCAAGGTTTACGAGACCCTGCAATGAGAACTAAACAGAACAAATATTAGCCACTTTAAGACCATGGAACCAACCCCCGGCGTGTTGCGTTTAACAATGGCGTTCAACTCCCAGCGTGCCACTGTCAGACGCAACACGCTGAGGGTTCGAGACGTGGAGGCTGAGTCCATGGTCCTGGAAGGGTTACGATGTATGGCTCAGAATATGGAAGAACGAATAAAAATGTGTACGTCCGTAGGATCTTACGACCTCAAAAAAGACTGATCGCAAAGATCACACATAAGTAGGCTAGAGACCAAATCACTGTGTATCGCAGAGTAATTTCAACACATTGGGGACCGTTGGCCCACAGCGCTAGTCCCGCCCCGTCGCGCAGGCGGCTTCTCGGCGGCAAGCACCTTTCACTGACAAATATCCCGCGCTGCCGCCTCGCAGGACAAAGTACACGCCACTACGGACCGCTCGTCTTCGCACAGGGGCGCGCGCGACGGGGCAGAGCTAGCGCCGTGGGCCAACGGTCCCCAATGTGCCGTCATACATGCCCTGTCAGATGATTTTATTAGATAGCTAGGTAAACCAGTAAAACTTGGATGCGATCCAGTTGATAAAAGAAACATGAAACGCGCTAGAAAAACAACTTTAAGCCAGATACCGAATCTTTTAAGACTTAGGAGTTTTAATTATCCGCCTTCACAGTGTTTTCTTTTCATAGTGCGGATTCCGGTACTTCTACATTCAGTCGTTTTTTCTTCTTAAACGCCGTAGAATACCGGATGAGCTTGTGTCCTTGTAACCTCGAGGACAGCCCGGCTGTGGCGTTCCACAGGGCGTACGTTATTGACTGCCGAAGGGTGCTGCGGGATGGATTCGAACACGTGCGCGCCGCGACAAGAATCACAAGCACTGGGCCACAGTGCACTAAAATATATACCGAATCACTTGAGAGAAATTCGCCCACTGTTCTCCTCCAGATATGCTGAACCTGGGCGAAACTATCGAAGCCAAAATTTCTACGATTAGAAACCCGCTCATTTCCTAGCATCAAGAAAATCTCAACGTTCACCACGAACACAGGAGTCCTCAATCTGATACAAAGCTAGTATGAAGCAAGATTAACAGAGCCTTATAGATTTCCGGTTGTAAAGAGTAGCTCCATTTATCCAGCAGTGGAACTTAATTCATACTAGACACTTTATTTGATCAGTGTTCACACTGTATTTTTTCACTGGGGGGGGGGGGGGGAAGGGGATCCCAATGGCATTGAATTATTTCGATCTTCTTCTTTTTGAACGCCGTAGATTACTGGTTGAGCGAGTCTCCCTGCAGGACAGCCTGGCTGTGACGATCTATAGGACGTTATTGTTGACTGCCGGAGAGGAGTGGAGGGGGGGGGGGGAGTGGAGCTTGGCTCCACGCGCGCCCTAACTAGCATCATAACCGCTCTGCCAGGGCGCCCCTCAATTCATACTAGAGACGCTCCAAATATTGTACTGCGAAAAGACTGGCAGCAGTACGGGGAGCCCCGATAGTACAGTGGTTAGCAAACGACCCCCAAAAGGGTGGGACGCGGGTTCAACTCTCGTCCGAAGTTCGAACTTTTGCCTATCACGTGATATTTCTGGATGAAAAATCCATGACATCCGAACACTGAACAAAAGCAGTACGGAAAAACGCGCTCCAATCAGCCAAATCAACCGATCGACCTTTTGAAATTCGGGAATATCGTAATTTAAAGGGCGCAGTTGGGAGCGGAGCGTGATAACTCTCAGAGGGCAATCCCTTGCTGGCAGTGCGAAGGTTGGAGCTCGGCCTAGTCTGATTCGGAGCACGTTTTCCTCTCTCACGACGAACTCAGAATTCGGGATTTCGATAAGGTATGTAAGCTCGTTGATTTTGAGAATCGAGAAATTTGTATTTTGAGGCAATCGTTCCCACCTGTCGTTCATTTGCCAACTCATCCAACAGTCAAGAGAGTTTCTATAAACCCAATGATGTAGAGTGGTGTGCAAAAACGTTTGCGTCAGCCGGGATTTGAACCCAGATCTTACTCTTTCCGTGCAACGGTTTAGCACATGCTCCGGAAAGAGAAGATCTGGGTTCAAATCCCGGCTTACGCAAACGTTTTTGCAAAGCACTCTACATCATTGGGTTTATTGAAACATCATAACACCGCGATAGGCGGTCAAATTAATTGATTTCGGAGTCAGGAGAGTGTTTTGAGCCGTCTAGAGGTAGACACGTCAGCGGATTACGCATGTTTCAACGGTCTCGCCCGCCTCATCGGAGCTACACGACCCGCAGGTCTCCCCTATTGATAGGAGGGACCTGGGGAGGGGGAGACGTTGTTACGGTGAGGCAGACAACGTGAGGTTGTGGTCTTCACGTTCTCGCCATTCTTTTTCAGTCGATGGTCGATAAGCCAGTCGATGCAGGCTGCTCCCACCCATTAGTGTACTCTTTGATGATTAATTCTGTAGCACGAAGTCGTTCAAATATGGTTTTATTTGGCTAAGGTTCCGACGCATCTCCTCCTCTTTCTCGAAGCCAATGATTCGAGTCGAATGCCTACTTCCATTAAAAAATAGTAATAACTCGGCAAGCAGGATTTTCTTGTTGAAAATCGCGTTGATCGATAGATAAGTGCTCTTTCCTTGAACATCTTCCTACGTGTTTCAGTGCCCGCATATTGCTTTTGAACTGTTAAATGTGACGATTTTTCACCCTAGCAATTAGTTTTTTTGATGCGATCAATCTTGAACAAGTTGGTCAATTTGACCTACCCGATCAATTCCTTATCAATTTCAGAAGATCGAATTGAGTGTACGCAGCGATATAAGCGAAGAGGCATCGATGTGGTGGGACACAGCCCAGTAATGACAAGGCATGGTGGCATTCGATTGCCAAAGCTATTCTGAAATCAGGACCGGTACGTCTTTGATCTATTAGTTTTTCAAGCCTGCATAATTACGAAATAGTTTGTATACAATTGTTATAAAAGTGTTTCTGAGAGAAAATGACGAACATGTGTGGCGCAGTGGTGATGCGGATCTTGCGATACACATGTCGTTGGTTCGATCCATCGCCCAAGGCTTATCAAGCCTTCCATCCCTCAGTGTCGGTGAATTCGTACCAGACTTGTCTGAGAGGATAGCGGCCTGAGCCTTAGCCTAAGCTCAACCAGACTTAGTCGTCGGTAGATCACTATGAACCATTGCAAAGGTCAAATATGCATTCAATCACCTCAAAAGATGTTACGAATGGAGTGGAATGCATGGCGCATACCTTAGGGAGTGGTCAACGCCGAGACTCTATCCTTTAGCCTTTCAGAGGAAAATGTAATGGATGAAAAGCACTATTTCCCATTAGAAAATAATGATAAAGCTCTCGGCGTTGATCAATCCTTGAGGGATAGGTTGTGCATTCGAATTCACCAACTATCTTTCAAAGTGATCTCAGTGCATATCTGGCCTTTACAATGACTCGCGGTAGCCTGTCGCATTATTGAGTCAGTGCTGCTTATCCTCCCAAGCTAGTTTGGTACCAGTCTACCGACCCTAGAGGGATGGATAATTTGGTGAGCCTTGAGCGCGAGATCGAACCATGGACCTTGAGTGCGACGCACAGCACCTTTGACCACTGTGCCACATGCTCATATTCTCATATCGTGGTAAAATTGGCAACCTATTCATCCTCTATGTGGTTTACGCATCATCGAAAGTTTAGCTATTCTTAAATGTTGAATTGGATTGTATAGCGGGGATCTCTTCTTTAAAAAAAAAAGGGGGGTTAACAGGCCGATGATGTTGTTTAACGTTTCTACGAAAACCTAGCTGAAGGTCAAATCTGAGGGCTAGGACACGTAGCTGGATGACTGACAAGAAAATGATAATCGTAGGTCAGTAGTCTTAATCTGTAAGGTTTTCATTTTTTTTCTGAGAAACTGGCTCTTCTTTGTAAAGTTTGCGTGCGACATTGTGAATAGCTCTCGACACTTAGAAAGTATCCATTCAGATGTGCCTTTTTTAATTCTTCATTGTCAAATTTTACGAGTCCTTATAATATATAATAAGACTTCTCTTTGTTAATGATGAGGTGACCTTTATGTCTAAGAACCTGTCTCTCTCTCGCTTTCTTTTAAATTTTCTTTCTAGTCAATAATATTTGAATGTTCAAAATCTCCTTAAAATACTTCCGTTTTTCATGTTCCATATCATGTTGCATTTATAATGGATGGAAACAGGCGGTTCGCCAAGACAAAACGTCTCAATCACGTTATTCACGGCCATGAGAAAGGATTCGAGCAGCTTGCAAAGGTATGACAAAGTTGGTTTCGATTATTGCAATTTTTCTTATAGACAGTCATTGTTTTTGCGATTTTCATCACAATTTTATTGTCGAGGTAGTGATCGGCTGTCCAAACCGTTACGGGCCTTCCATGCTTGTAGCGATTTTGTCGAAGCATCTGAACTACTACTGTACCGTCCATTTATCGTAACCAACAGCACTGTTACTCTTACCAAATGCTCAGTGCGGTGGTGCTGAGCAAGTTTCGCCTAGAGTGATGACTCGGGATTGTCAAATCAATATCATTATACTCTATCTTCAGTTTTCATGCTTTTTTGATATCTCTGCATAAGATATTTTCTAGACCTTTCACTAAAAATTACGCGTTCATAAACTGGCCAAAATCGAAAAACGCAAAATTGATTAAAAATTTTCAAGGATTTATCACGTTGTTCCATAAGTTTTGGCATCAGAGCTGTAAACACCTAATTTTTTAACAAGAAGTAATTGAAACTGCATGATTTTGGTAATGTGCAAATGCGCCTTTTCTAGCGAACATTGTATTATACTACTTGCCTATACTTGCTTTGAGATGGAGGTGTGTTGGAACAAATTCGCTTGCTACTCATTCACGAATGGCGTGTAGGGCAAATGTTAGTGAAGCGGCGTGCAAGATTAATGGAGCTTGGGGCGATGATACAGTTGTAGAAAGGACGACTAGAAAATGGTTCGCGAAGTTCAAAGCTGAAGAGAACAGTTTGGAGGATCAACCGCGTTCATACAGTCCTCAGGAAGTTGATTGCCCCAAGTACCATTAGTGTTACGCGCCGTTTCACTAGCGTTTTCCCCTACGCGCCATTCGTGCATGAGTAGGCAAGGTATTTGTGTCCAAGGCAGCTCCATCTTAGAGCAAGTATAGGCAAGCTGTATATCCAAAATGTACGCATGAAAACGCGCAGTTGAATGGTACTGAAACTATGCAACTCCAATTACTTCTTGTTAAGAAAGTTGATGTTTATTGCTGTGGTGTCAAAATTCATGGAACGACCTAATATGTTCCAACTCAGTACTATACAGAGACCCATACGCTCTAGACTGGCTTTGCAGGTTCTAGAGTGGTGTTATGATCTGGGAGTGCGTGAAGTAACTGTGTACGCATTCAGCATCGAAAACTTTAAACGAAGTCCAGATGAAGTAGGCGGTTTGATGAAACTTGCCGAAGAGAAGTTCGCTAGACTTCTGGAGGAAAAGTAAACACACTTAGAATCCTTTTTTAATTAAGCATCCTTCTTCGATTTTGGAATTTGCTTTGTTTCATATATTCATTGAATTTAGGGAAAAGCTCGAAGAAAAACAGATATCATTCCGATTCTTTGGTAATATCGCAATGCTATCTCCGAAGCTTCGAAAACTGATCGCTCAGATTGAGCTCAAGACAAAGGACTACAGCAAGTGTGCAGCTTCTTCAAACTCTTATTCTTTATTTGTTTTCCAATTTTCCCCTATTTTAGTGGGATTGTGAACGTGTGTATGCCTTACACGGCAAGAGATGAGATCGCACGTGCATTCGAATTGGTGCGAACTGGAAAAGAGAAGGTACTTCTGCCCTACAGCAATATAAATTCATTTTTTGTTGTAATATCGGTTATATTTATTTTGTGAGATCGACCAGTATTTAGTTAAGCGTTTTAGTATCTGTCTAGTCATGAACCTCCAATCACAAACTTTCCACATATCTCTATGTTTCTATCTTTCCAACCTCTGATGGTGTTCACCAAAGCGTATTGCTAGCTGTGCTCAGATGTTCAGTAGGGACTTATCAAAATCTCACTTTACTCTAGCGAATACGCATAGGCGCAGTGGTTAGAGGTGCTCTGCGACACACATGTGGACGACCAATCCATGGTAGATCGTTCGATCTCGCGCTCAAATCACCAACTCTTCCATGTTTGCGCGGTCAGTGAACCGGTTGCTGACTTATTGGGGAGATAGCAAGCAGCACTGACTTTATACATTGGTGGACCACCAGGAGTCATTGTAAAGGCCAGATCTGAATTCAGTCACCTCTCATGATGCATGATGATGTCGATTACATAGCACAACCCTCATGGATTATTAATCAGCGGTGGAAACTTCATCCTTTTTTAACCTTCTAAATTATCACATTTCTAAATATTACTTGCCACAAGCTTTAGGGTTTCATAGATTTTAGGGATTACTGGAAGAGAATCAAATATCTGAATGGTTATTATCTCGATGTTTGGACAGTCGACAAGGGACAGAACCAGGCATTCTTATTCGTACTAGTGGAGAGAAACGATTGAGCGATTTCTTACTTTGGCAGGTAGCATGGTTTACTATACATTTGAATGACTGATGCTTACCAACAGAATTTCGTTATAGTGTTCCTGTAGTCATATTTATTTTGATGACGTGTTGTGGCCAGATTTTAATTATTCGCATCTGTGTAAAGCAATTTTGTCGTATCAGTATTATTGGAGTACTCTGCAGGTAGTTTTCATGCTCTTAGTTCTATAGTACTTCCTTGCAAACATACCAAAAAAACAATGCTTTTGAAGGAAATACGACGGAGTCAGGAAACACCAGAACCTTCGAAAGAAGAACGTCTAGCTCTACAGCCTTTTCTTGATTACGTTGACAAGTTGCATAGAATGACCTTACACAAATACGCATCACAAGAATTGAAGGTTTCGGAATAGATGTGTGAAATCATCTATGAACGGAAATTATACATTGTTCAGCTCGATGACTGTTGCTTTCATGTGAAGGAATCGGTTTGTAAGAGGGAGAATGTGCAATTTGCCCACTACCTTGTTTAAGTGAAAGTAGTCTTGATTTTTTTTTTGTTATTGTTGGAATTCAGTTCATAACCTCGGTAATCTCTCATATCAGCGTTTGTGATGAAAAATCTGAGATATTTTACGTAGATTTCGTATTTCCTAGTATGACATGTTGTTTTTTGTGAGACATTTTACAAAAAAAAAAATTGCAATAGCTTGTTCGAGCAAAAATTCAAGCTTGAAGAAACTATGTGAAGTTATGAAACATGAAATAGAATGGAACCTGCTTACAGCTCAAATTTACATCCTGATATAGATTTTAATTTAACACATTTTCCCTTGTGATTTTCGATAATAAGTGTACATTTTACTCTGGACACAAGCCTCACCGTAGTAGGTAAGACACAATTCCTCTGCTTCCGGAGCAGATGTGAATTTGTGTAAATGATATAAATCTACTTGGTCGATGGGGTTAATTGTGCAGAGCGCTGTTTTCCCGAACGAGACGTTTTTGGTCTCATTGACGTCGAAGAGTCTTGTGCGTTCATGCCCATTGACAAGGACTCGTCAAGAGCTTTACGAGCTGCCGTCAGATCTGCTTCAGTCTGTTGTATTCGTTTTCGGTCAGCCACAGCTTGTGCATCTCTCCTAAGAAATCAGTCCATATGAGTTAGTCATTATGCAGTTGGTTACAAATATGCAGATAAATCCTAAGAAATGAAATCGGCATCAATAAGCCATGGAGCTGTCCATTTTGATTGTACCTAGTGAGAAATTAGCCAGTGGTAACACGAGTATCCGATGAGGCGTTGATTCTTAAGTAGTTAGAGTTTCAGAAGAGGGTGTAGCATCTCCGTACATTGCTTTTGGACACCTGTGACTATTTCATTGGTCGAGCTCCTACTTCAACACATCGCTGCGACATCAGACATGACTCCATGACCTTTCAAAAACTTCAAACATCACATATTTGGACAAGTTCTAGATTGCAGCAGAGTACACCAATTTAATCAGACACCACGAGAGTCTAGTTCCACAATTCTACCAGGAAAACCATAATTATCTAAAGCGCAGAGTTCGTCTCTATTGAGGCTCGTATGCAGGGCAGCGATTCAACGAACAAGCGCAATTTAGTACAAAGAATACAAATCCCACGAGTGCATTATTGATGTTTGCTGCAACACTTTACACCACTCTGGTGCAGATCCTATACATTGGAAAAATCGTGATCGTATGAATCTTGCACATGGAAGGCAAATAATGCTAGAGGTGCTCTTCACTAAACGTGCAAGGTCGCTGGGTCGACATTGGCCCAGGCTAACCAAGCCTACAATTCGTCCGTGATATCAACACCGGACTTGTACGGGAGAAACACCACAACCCCCACACGCTAGCAACTGTCTGAGACGAAGACTCTGATGTGCCTTAGCATTGCAATCCAGGGATTGCAAAAAGGATCTACTCAACCAGTATTCAAATGCATTCATAATTGAAGACCACAATTTTCAAAGAAAAGCTGAACTCAAGCGCAAATCCAAAGACCTTGGTAAAAGGTGAATGCGAGAAAACTAACAGATGAAAAAGTGTTGTAACCTAGAGGATATACATTGTCTGATATTGTAAAAGGGGGCGCCGTTGCCAAGTGGTTGTGATACTAGTCGCCGCACACGTGGAGCCGAGTTCTACCCCCAACTCTGTCCGACAGTCTATAACAACGCCTTATGAACGCCACAACCAAGTTATCCTTGAAATTGCAAGGAGACTCGCTTAACCAGTATCATACGGCGTTCAAGAAGAAGACGATTGAACGAGTTGAATGCTAGACGTAGTGGGATCTACATAGTAAAAGAAAAGAAAAACACTGTGAAGTGATCAGTAATGCGTCCATAAAAAGGTACTGTAAAAAATAAGAAACAAATTATGACGCTTACTGATCAGCATCTTCCAAAGCTTTGAGGCGAACATCTGCAACAGAATTTCTGAACTTGTCCAGAACAGCAACGATTGCTGGAATGTTATGCACTGGAGTATCACGAGACGCCCAATCGTCCACCTAAACAGCTCTTTCTTTTCCAGCCCCTCATGTCAGCCAGAAAACAGAATATGAACTCACCTCAATGAATTGCCCTTTTGAGTCCAGCCTTGCCTTGAACATCTTGTTGTAGATGGCATCAATCGTAATGTCCTCCAACTCACGTACAGAATCGATACCAAGGCTGAAAACTTCTCGTTTTTGAAAATCACGACAGAAAAATAAAAGAGTAGTCAGTTTGACAAATCGGATCACATAAAGCTAAAAAAGGATAAATCTCCCGACGTTGATTAATTCCTGAGCGACGCGTCATGCATTCGTCTTCAAAGTTCAGCTTCATTTGAGATGATCGAAAGCATATCTTGCTTTTACAATGACTCGCGGCGACCTGCCGCCAAATCGAGTAAGTGCTACTTATATCAGAGGGGTGAAAGATTTGGTGAGCCAGGAGCTCTAGATCGATCTATCGACTTAATATGCGACGCAGAGCACCTTTAACCACTGCGCCATGTGTGCTCATGGGACTACATGATAGCATCTATTTATACACCTCGAAAACACTCGAGTCATTTTGTTCGTCTATGAACACCTGGAAAATAACACAGCACATTGACAAAGACACATTCAAACATTATCTAAGACTGCTCAATATACAAAATGCAAATTAAAGTAAACTGAAGTAGTAAATTTGAAATTTAGAAAATTTGAGCGTGTCTAAGAAACACTCGGAACGAACAGTATGAAGTAATAGAATTACATAATCGAAATGGATCTCTGTAAATAAGAAAACCCATTTCAAAAAAATTCCGCGTTTCAAAAAACAAAGAAACGAGTCGATTCTTTCCATTGTGATTAAACTCAATTGACTCTTCACATCCAAAAAATCTCAGTTGGATCTAAAATAAGAGGATAGTATCACTCACAACTGCATTACATCAGTATAGAGAAGTTGTCTGTTGGACGTATTGCTACCGGCTAAACTAATGAGTGACAACTGGACGTAATTTCCTCAGGAGCGGCCGGAGGAAGATCTACCTATAAAAGAGGCATAATATCAGAACACCAAAAGTGTATTCCGTTTTATGTTCATATCTCAGCACTGAAAAGTACCAGATCCATGTCCATTTTAACTGATAGCCACTTTGCTTACTAGAAAAGCCCTTTGGTAAAATGTCAACAAGTTGAAAACTATTCGCATTTCCAATTAGCATACCTCCCAGATAGTTTACCACACTCATTGTGGCTGGGAGGTGTTTCCTAGGCGTCGGACTGCGAAGTACACTAAGGGGTCCGACCCTCCTCCACTGGAGCCATTCAAGCTGAGGCGAAGTCCGACGTTTGCACCAGCGAAGCCCAGCTGAGAAGAAATCGTACCAGGAATGACACCTATCTAGGTAGCTACTGGTCGTAAGATGGCATTCTCCCTCTGATCCATACAGACCGGCGATTGCTCCAATGTGGTGGCGATCTGGAGAGGCCTCGGCTAGGCTTGACTCAGGATTCCAGGGACGAAATAATAAACCAAACCAAAAGTTTTTTTGGGCTCTGGTCTACACCAACAGTGAAGTTGGCCGTTCAAGTATCAAGTAAGTAATTTCACCCAGGATAGACTTGATACACTAGAAACTTCCGATATAGAAAGCTCTACAAAACATAACTGAATTATTTCAATAGTAATACTGCAAATCCTTTTAGAACTCGAGTTTCACATCGAAATTCAAACAGACCTCTTTTGGAAGATCTTTGAGATTACCGAACGAGAATACTTCCAGCGTCCTGTACAGAAGTGGATTCGACTGTTGAAGTGCCCTGTGAAACAACAACAATCAGTGGTTACTCTTGATTAACAGCTTTGAAGAAAAAATGCGCTCGTCGTTGATCAATCCGGGGGATCCGCCATGCATTCTACTTCAGCAAGCATCGTTGCGATACTTTCGATATAGATCTGGCCTTTACAATGACTTGGAGTGGTATATCGATGTATCAAGCCAGTGCTGCTATCCTCTCGTACAATTCTGTTATCAATTCACCGATCTCGAGATATGGAAGGCTTGGTTTGGACACGACGTCGAACCAGCGAGCACCTGTATGTCTCAAGGCATCTCTATCCTCTGCGTCACACGTGCCCTTTTGTTCTGAACCCTTTCGGGACATGCATCCACCTTCTCTGCATCCCTGACCCCCAAACTGGCAGCGCATTGAATTTAGTACTGTAATCTTTCAATTGTATCACTGCTGTTATTTTCCTGCTTATAACACATAATATATTTACGTATAACAAAGAAACTATAATACAAGTGAAGCGATAAACTCTTTTATCCAATATCACACTATCATTTTCATAATAAACTTACTTGTATACTTTCCTGGGAAAACATTTCTGAAACATTTAGTACCCGTGGATTCGTAATGGCATACTCAATTGCCGACTCGGGTGTTTCTCAGCACCTCCGATTCAGTACTGGCCATTCCTGTATCAACTTGAAAAAAAACCTTAAGCAGCAATTACACAGAACTAAATGGCCTGCAAAAAGTTGTCATAGATCAATGAGAACCACGAATAAATCAATAAATCGATCAGCTCAATCAATAACAACTTTGTTCACCCGAAGCGATGGAATTAGTCGATCAGATAGTGAATAACAACGGTGGGCAACCATATCAATGAAGTACAAAGGAAGAAATGTGAAGGAAAATTTACTGATTTTTATTGATATGTAAGTCGGAAAGTTATAAATCAGAGCTGAGCCGTATTGATTACTTGGCAGATCAATCAGAAATCTGTGACACGTCCCTTACGCTCCCAATCGCCATATCTGGTTGGTTCAGGTCCAGCTGGACCACCAATCTAAACTGAATGGTATGCCCTAATCCTTGCAAAAAAGGAGAAAACAGTACGCCTCAGAGATTAGAGAAGATCAAAAAAGTACCGTACCTCGCCAGTTTTGGGATTAACTCCACCTGGATGTTTTTCAGGTACGGATCCTCGTACGGTTTCTGCAAATAAATCTTCTCGTTTGAATAAAGAATTTCTTTGTGTAAATACACTCAAATAGTCTACGATATTCTTATGAAAATCTAATACGAAACATGGGGACTCTTCTTTCAGGACACTACGATTCCCCTTCACTATTATTGTAGAACTACGCAAAACCATGAGGTTAACCCTTTGAGTACCACCGATGATAGGCAGGCGGCGTCGCGCTGTCGCTTGCGCGGCAGCCGCTGGCCTGTCTGCGCCTGCTTTTCCACGAGAAGCGACGATGCCAATGCAGTAGCCAAGCAAGACTAGACGTCGCGCGGCTGGTACGTAATGTACCGCATGTTTTGAAGGGTTAACAGAAGACCTTTTGGTCAAGAAAGCTATGGCTTTCCACACTCTCCGATACAACGCGACTACAGCACAAACGGATGATATTACAAACGAAAAAAATCTACATTATTGTTAATGAGAGGCAGAAGTCTCTATGATTCTATTCTGTTACTTCCAATTTTTCGAACTCTCCTACCTGATCATCCAGCTTTCCACTTGGCGTTTTCTCTTTTACAATGTCCACTCGCGTTTTCTTCGGTGGTGTCGGTTTCTCATTGCTAATACAACGTATAGAAGACCTGGGAGACGCGAATGCATTGAGTACAATGCGCAGCATCTCTGAGGTAGCAAAAACTAAACACCGTAATTTTTCAAAAAAAAAAAGGAAAACCTTACTGGTCGTAATCACAGACAGAGCGCGGCTAGCGCAGTAGTTAGTGATACAGTGTATCAGGAAGCGAGGTGGTGATAAGCAGGGCATTGGTTCGATCCCCTCTCCCAATATTCTCTTGCAGTCAATTAACGAACGTCCTAAGGATCGCCTTAGCCAGCATTCTATGCCGGTCACGAAGTAATTTTCAAGCAGCAATCGAAACAAAACGTGCTATAATCATTAACGACATGCTTCTTGAAGTGAATTATGTCTGGGGCGGGAGGAGGCATTTTCAGCAATCAGAAAAGAACAATGCGAAAAAACAGGCGTCTACAATGGATAGAGCGCGATCCCTCGGATAGGACGAAATGCGGGTTCGAGTCCCGGCTGACGAAAATGTTCTTGCACATCATTTACATCAGTGGGCATATCTATAACATCATATTATCGCGAAAAGTGGTTGAATAAAAAAAATTCTGTTTGACAATCCAGAAGTAATTTGAAGATTTACAGTAACAGGGCAGGACCACCTCTACAGTACTATCAACCCTTGAACTCTGAAATCTTTGTAGCTAATGAGGGTTATAATATAGATCTTTGTTGGTAGATGTCTGTAGCAACACATGTGAAAACCCCTTGTCATAAGGAAGATAGTTTAACTCTTGGCGCTGATCAATTCCTCAGGGCTAGTCGATCGTTAAGATGGCTGAATTCATATCAGGCCTACACCATGATTTGCGGTGTCCTGACAATATATCACCTACAAGCGTCCGCGCAGGAATGGAAGGTTTGATGTGCCGAGGGCGTATGGTCGAACCAGTATGATTGACGAGATATGTATTCAAGGGCATCATTAACCATTACGCTATGCTCGTCCCGTTGTGGGTAATCATTCTCATTATTTTAGGAGAGAAACCTAATCTCTTAGCAACGACATGAGTCGTTTTTGGCTCATATCCCTCTCTGTCTCTCGTCTTTCCCGGAGTAAGGAAGTGTTGGCGCGCGCCTCCTTATAAATTTGGTACCTAATTAATGAACTTATTTCGTTTTTCCTATTCTTTTTTCAGATATTTGATAACTATTACAAAACCTACGATTAGCAGCTCTACAATATCCTACAAAAAAATCATATTTATTGGCAGCATAAGTTTATAACGAGTTTTAATAACGTTATGCACAAACACTTTTGAAAAATAATTCACTAGACGGATCATGTTCACTATGTTAAGTGAGAAGCATTAGCATGCTTCTACTACACAAGGTCTCATTAAGGTCTCATCGATCATACTCTATCAAATCCTTATGACAATTCAACCATATTACGTTCGATTTCTTCCAAATCTCATCACAAACAACCCCACTGACATTGTAGCTTGTCGCGCGAGCGCGTCGTGTAGCATGCAATATTTCAACGTTGTTGTTAAGGGGTTGAAAATAAGACTTATCGTCAATTACAGACACAAGGCTAGTCCACAATGAAATATAACGGTGATAAATTCATTGAAACACTTTAGTAATAGACTATATATGGATACCAATATACGAAATCATCAAACCTATCACGATAAAACACATTTATTCCCGTATCTGCATACAACAATGTACTGAAGGAGCTGTGAACCAACGAATAGGGTCTCTAGGCAGCGGTGGTGAAGCTGATACGATCAAGTTCTGGCTGCAGTGCAACGAACATATGTTGCCAGAAGAGTGGGTCCTCCTCCTCGATATCCGACGAAAAAAATACCTGATTTTTAGAACCAAAAGTATTCAGCAATTGTAAAAAGTAGAAAAACATAGGAGAAAAAACGTAGAAATTTGAGACGGTCATTAAGATTCGCATGAACGGTCGATCTCTCAATGGCGAGAACCATGATATAGAAATAGATATAAACCACTCATAGTGAACCAAAGGTTTTCCTCCCCTAATATCGCTGTGTTGAACAACAACAACAACTAAAAAAACTCATGATGACCACATGCATGGCTCAAAAAATAATTATCAGGCATATTGAAATTGGAGTATGGTCTTGAGAAAATACTCGAAACCAACGAGAGTGATTTACTTTTGCATGTTGATGTTACTGACTTCTATGCCAGGATTGTGACACTAACTTCGAAATCATTATCGCTGTGCTTTTGTGTCCTATCTGTACCTACCTATCTAAAGGTGTGCTTTCTCGAGTTATGAAATTATCATCTAGATGCTCTTTTATGCAGACACAAATTGGTCCACCCGTTTCGCACTATCCTTCAGTCTAAATGGGAATCATCTCATGACAATCAGACATTCCATTTGGTTTGAGTTGTTCCAAAACTATAGCGTCCTTCAAGCAGTTCCAGTTACGTCTATCTAGCTCAGGAAGTCAATAAGATGGACGACATAGTTTCGCTGTTACGAAAAATTAAGCAAGCAGCTTAATAAGCATATAAAGAAGACCAATGATCCTCAAGCTCTAGACGAATACACGAACAGATTAGGAGCTCTCATAGTGCACTGGTTAGCATGCATCCTCAGAAAGGGTGAGACGCGGTATGAACTCCCGCTTAAGGCTCATGGCTTTTCATTCGAAGACCTCTGTTCATATGCGAGTAATCAGATCGATTGAAATAAGTGGTGGGGTCCATACAATATGTTATGCACTATTACAAAAAAACTAAGTACTTCAAGATTTATATTCTCGGATAATGCTAAAGTACGCCATGATTAAATTCTGCAAATTTCAAACTTTACCTGTTTCTCAGGAAACACTTTCGCTATTCGAGTTGTCATCACTTTCACGCATACACTCTGAGTGTTTGGCGTGTCCACCAACATTGAAGACATTGGAAAGAGCGAGAGCCCCAGCGAGGACACATCTCTGAGTGAAGATATTCCACGAAGCACTTAACTGACCTTCTAGATTAGCCTATTCGAAATGAAAATAACACTCTACACAAATCCGACCTATTATCCACAGACAGAATAGAAAAAACCAAAAATGAAAATGGGATATGGATGTGAGCTTACTTTTGCCCGATCCAAAACCATACACATCCACTAAGAACAAGGACGTAACCATTGTACTCATGACCATCGAACTTCACCACAAATTCTCTTCGCATATCTTCAACATTTTACAACCACTCTAAAGTTTGTGCCTGTTATATCAAAATCAATACTAAATCCCAGTATCAATACTAATATAAGAAGCGATAATTTCGCATGAACTTTGACAAAATGCGATATACTAGGAGCAAGGCCCTGTTTCATAATTATGACGTGATACCTACACAAAAACGCTGCATTAATACCTACAAATGATGATACTAAACGAAAACAACAACCCCACGAATTTCTTCCTTTTACTTCGGATCTTTTCTCATCTATTTACGTTTGAAAAGAACCAAATTACATTGTTAGCGCAGCTGATCAATCGGGACAATAGGTCTTGACCTGTATGACCGACGAGTTGACTGTGGAAACCTAACTTTCCGGTGTACTCATAGTAAATTGGTGTCAACTCATGCCGTTCAGGTTTTTCCTGCCATATCTATGATTGTAAATTTACTCAAATCAGACTCTAAGTGTTAGGTAACATAACATTGCACGCGAGAATTTACAGACTAACAACAATAGAGTGCAGCACAGTTCCTTCATGATCGATGAGCGAGGGCCTTCCCAATTGAGTCTACCCTGCTTGCGCATCTCAGATTTTCGAAATATAATCCTTTTCAGTGATCCAGAAGAATAAAGGTATAATATTATGAAAATATTAGCCAAAGAGCAACCGAGTGTACAACACTGTAGTTTCGGTGATATTTTCACTTGACTTACAATGTAAAGCGTTCGTCTTCGATACCTCTAGAGCGGGGACGCACCCACAGAGGACTGGCTAGAAAAAAGATTGGAAGGCGACGGGTTCTGCCCGACTAACGAGACCGTAAGGTCGAAACACGTGTATCGGGCTGTACAAGGGCCCATTACCAGACCACATGACATGCTGGCTCAAACTATAATGAAGAGATCCAGAAGAGCATAAATTGATAGCCAAACACAGATGGGCCGGTCATAATAAGAAGAACAAAGGACAGTCAGATAAGAGTAACTGTAGGGTGGACTTTACGATAATACACCCATTCCCGATGACCACCACATACGCGTTGGGCGAGCGTCTTTGTAAGAATAATGAAGAGTAATCAGAGCCGCCGATGTTTTACGGATCACGGTGTGTGGCACCATGCTCGAATTAACCACTATCATGGACAATTGCAAGGAGAAACGAACGGAATATGTGCTGGGGTCCCCACAAGCGATGAATATGGATCGTTCAAGTACTCAAGTAAGTAAGTAAAGCTCATTCCTTGTCGAATACGCTGTCATAGGTCAACACTGCATAACCATTAGTTCGCTAGCTAATAAGAGAATAGCCTTCTCATAGAAGGCATGCATGAGTGATTTTACTATAAAGCACTAATTCGCTAACGATTAAGAATTCAACAAACGTTTTCATCTTAAAATCCGCTCTACGATAATAAAGGAATGCAAGCACACTAAAACCTCAACATCATTAGTTACATAATTGTTGGGATAAAACTTTATTCTGAATTAAAGAAAAGGTACGTACACAAAGACGCCTGAGTGAAATATAAACACGTCACAATTGACTATAATAATATTTAGAAATCACAGACAAGTATTCTGACAACCGATATCGCCAACACATAATTTCATATGCATGGTGCTTCCGGTACAAAATTGTCACAGATAGGAAAGAACATTTAGACTAAATATTTGATGGACGAACGACACAGTTTAGTATCGCATTATTAAGGCATGGCATTAATCCATATTTGGGAATGTGTAGACAAACTGGTAGAAACATGAACCAGTAAGAACAGTCAAACACAAATTAACGTCATCCACCGGGATCTTTGATAAAATACAACTCCGTATGGGTTGAATATATCAACACAAACAAACATGTTGAGTTTTAACATATATGCAGACACTAATTACAGTGATAGTCAGGAATCGATTCTGATAACTAAATTATACTTGAGAAAATCATCAGTCGAATGGTCAAACATCACAGGAATAAACCAGCTATATTCTCTTGCCATTCGAGAACGCAAATTTTTTGTCTATCTGGCCCAATTCGAACACGAAAAAATGCTGTTCACTGCTTAAAAGGTCAATCGTGGAGGTTCAGGAAGAGAATTTTCGACACCTGAAAGAATTGAGGGTTGTGAACGAGAGAGAATAGTTGAACCTCACTAGATGTTTGTTATTTTCGCACATTTTACACAATAACCCTGATACGTCATAGGGACTTGCAGATTATTAGGGGCATAAAGTAGGGCTTCTGCTCTGACCCTTCCTGTTTTGATCTGCTTTTGACTAGCTATCAAATGAATATACGTAAAGCGAAAAAAACTTTGGGAGCCAGTATACTCAAAATACGTAGTATTGTGTCCACGTGGTTTTCGGGTCCAGTCCGCTAGCGATCTCGAATGGGTTGAGCTGTAGAGAACACATGACTTATAACAGAACCGTAAAGCTTTAGTCATTTATAAAATTTGTTGAAAGTAAGGACCAGTGTAGCCGTTACCACCTGTGACTTGACGCCATTATTAAAAGTAACAAAATCAAGAAAAAAAAACAATAAAGTCATGAGGTATACATTCACAGTCACATAAAATACGAATTTATACATTCAAAAAACATATTTTCACCACAAACAATGAGACGACTAATAAAGTGTAAAGCTATTCCCTGCGGTCATATGATTAACAAATCATATAACCATAGTAGGCTCAACACCGTCGGAAATGCCGATTCTAAAACACAAAAAAACTGTAACAGAGTAAAAATTGAACAATAGCTTGCTGGAAGATCCAACTTAACTCTCTTATAGCGAAAGTTCCTTGGTTGGTTAATTGAACTACTCACTATACTGTGTAAAAGAAGTTGAATCGGGAATAAAATCGAGTTTCAGCTTTGTTAGATAGACCCACACGATTTATATTACTTTACACAGTCGTTACATTTCAGAAAAACAATTTAATTTAAGCTACAAGTAAATTGGGGTTAAAGTAGCTGCTTGTTAATATACCTAGCCTACACAAAAGAGCTGCTAATAGAGAATGCTAAAGTCTTACGACCGTTCTAAACTGCCTAAAATTAAAATGAGTATGGTAATAATTTCCGTTCTGATGCATGCTCACTGGCATCTCAATTCTTTCAACAATAAACAAAATGAACCGGACTCTTACGGCTGAAGAAACATGGCTTGCTAGCAGCAGAAACAGCTGTTCATTTCAGTTTGATAGCACAGATTTGCAATCCTATCTCCTAGGCTCGATAAGAAGTTTTCATGAAGTATGTTAATGAATGTTCGAAAGCTTAAATCTCGTACTATCCGCATACGTAGCTTATGTTTTGAAAACGCCCTTTCGTAACGCTGAAAAACTCAAAACAAGATTATGTTTCACACGAACATAATTATCGCCGGACACAGCGCTTTTTAGGGTACTACTAATCGTTCGATAACGTAAAATATACCAATTACAATGGTGTGCTTATATCCTGAATGAACTGTTTCTCGGCGACGCAGCAGGAAGATAAGACTGATTGATATGTGAGAGCAGGTGGTCTTTGCCAGTTCAGGGGCCGCTGGGTGAGACGGCAAGGTAAGCTAACGCGATGACCGATCGCTTTTCGAGCATATGAACGTGTAGAGAAAATCTAACAGTATTTGAACGTCTTCGAGTCACTGTTAGACGCAATTAGGACGCCCTAGCCTCCCGAACCCCATCAAAGTGATAAGAATGACGACTGATTTATTGGTATAGATAGAAAAATAGACATACTGGAAGTCTTCTTGTAGCAGATTCAGACATTTTGCTTGAAGTTTTTTTTTTAAAGCGCAGGAAAGAATTCTAGTAGAATAACTAAGATCCTTTTTGCATAAGACCGGTCGAAAGTCGACCGACTATTGCGAAACCCTCATTGCACCTCACCCAGCGATCCGCGAACTAGCCAAAGACCACTTGCTCGCACATGTGAATTCAATATTATTTAACTGATACTCTGCAGACAAACGGTTTTTCCAGAAAATAAGCACAGCGTCGGAATCAGCAAACATTACGCTATCAAATGATTATTGGCAGTTCAAAGAAAAAGCTCTGGCCGGCGAGCAATATGAACGTGCGAAACATGATCTTATTTTGAATTTATCAACGTTAGAAAAGGGCCTTTTCAAAATATTGACCATGTATTCGGATAGATCGAGATTTGAACTTCGAATGATTACTAACACTTCTTATGAAAACTTTTTGTCGAGCTAGAGAACAGGCTTGAAAATCTGTGCTACCAAACGGAAAAGAACCAAAAATCTCGATAGTTCCACAAACTGAGGTACTGTGGCAAAGACCTGCCTTCTTTTATCAATATTTTGAAATTGCAACATTGAGATTTGACCTAGGACAATACCAAGGAAACTTATATTGAACCCAAGGGCTAAGATGAAATGAAGAAAAAAACGAGCGACAGCTCAGGTTCATATTATGACCAAGCGCGCTCAAGGTAATTTTCAAGTCTACTCTCAATGCCGACCGTCCAAGTCCTTGTTTATGTGATCATGAAGACATTGAAAATGAAAGGTTTTGTCTGATATAGCCGCCTTTTCAGAACTTCACTTGAAAAGGGACCACTGGATTCGTACTACATTCTGATTTCGTGAAAGGCAAAGAAAGCAGTTGAGTTAAGAAGAAGAAATCACAAAACCGCCACAAAGCTGGATTTATTCAGATTGGTTGTAGGGAAGATGTCATTATAAACAACAATGTCGATGAGGAATACGATTAGCCAAATTGAACACTAGAGCTGTGGAAGCTGAGAATTCAAAAGTCATCAAGAGACGTCTGTATCCAGAAATATTTGAGCTGGTGAGCAAAGGTGAAATCGCAAAAACCGCAAGTAATGGCTAGCGAACTCAGGTCTGCTTGGAGAGCTTTCTAGAAAGGCGATGAAAGTATATTCTAGAGCGAAAAAAGCACTGGAAGTATAGATATTATACTAAAATAATAGTTCGACAGTATTTCGATGAAAAAACTAAGCAGCACAATGTAACGAAAAATTTGAAGTATCTTCAAAGTAGAAAAAAACCATCTTGTCCTACTTTATCGCTCAAAAAACTGTTCGACTTAGCTGAAGCGAAAGAATATTTACTTAGAGATTCATCGAGAAAAACGCATTACAATTCCGTAATGATAACACGAGAAACACAAGAAACTATAACTGTTCGTTTCTCTGATGATGTCCTTGAGGCATCAAGCTCTTTCAGACTTAACGATGTAAGATAAAAGTTTGCAGGAACGATTTTGAGAATGCCTATGCAAAAATTACTCTAAGACTAATTCCAAGAAAACGATGCCCATTAAAACGAACATGTTAGATGCACTATTCACGGTGAAGAGAACAGACATGTCCGAACGCTTCAGCTATGCGTATCTGGATAAGAAACTCATCAAAATGATTAAATTGATGTTAGATGAGAGAGTAGGAAGAAGACGGCTTGGAAAGCCTTCAAGAACATAGACGTAGTGAAAGGTTGTCAAATCGAACTCGCAGTCAATACTGGGGTTATCAGGTGTTACGCATATGAGGAAGGAAGTAAAAGGTCGTGAACCACATTACTCACCAGAGCTTTAATACGCTGCTACACATGCCAAAAGATCAAAAATCAAGCGAGCAAGGATCTTGACAAGTCCAAATGACAACCGATGGCTAAGAACTGTTACTTAAGAGATTCCCTAACATGTCAGGCGAAGATCAGCACTATAAAGTTAACGCCAAAATCTTTCCGATATTATAGAGGAAAGATATAATGCTCATCAAGTTCCTAAAGTAAACACAACATAGTGGCCTAATTTAGACAGGTGATAAAGGCGACAAAACGGGATCTACGAAATGGAGTACAACGGATAGACCGACAAGAAGTTCAAGGTCATCGAGACCACGAAGGTCACCTGTGATAAATCACAATTCCACGAGTCCTTCAAGCAATGTCTCTGCTGAAACGAATTTTCCAAGAAGGAGCACCATAGATCGACTACATCGTCCGAGTTTGCTCAACCTATGCCGTGAGACAAAAATGAAAGAAGAAATGATATTAGTATAGATAAGGATCTTTCACAATCCTTCGGACAACTGTGCAGACTGACAAAAAACGTTTATTTTTAGTTCTCATTAATTTTTTTCTTGTACTAAAGTTTATTTTCCTAAGTCTGAATTTCACTATAGCTAAAAAACATCTAGAAGCCCATAATGATGGGTAGGCCTACAGATAACATCACATGATGAGCAATCACATTTGGCCCATCCTGCACTAATGTACGTAATCTGGATGTTATGTAAGCATAAAACGAAAGTGGTCAGAAATATCGCACACGCTATTTCAAAGCTAGACGTTTGTAAAGTTCTGTTACATCTTCGAGTGAATCTCATTCTGAGATTTACTTCAACAACCTATTCAGTGCATTTCTTTTGTAAATTGTTTGAAAGACAAAAATACTCTACATTCTTTCGCAAAACCGCACTGTTTCAATTGCTAATATGCCTGGCTGCCCAATGTTTTCGTTCTAAATTCGTAAAATGAACGGAAAAAAGTCACTATCGCCGACAGTTTACATAGCTTCTCGCAAAGAGATCAGATTTACACTTCCTTTCCCGAGAAAATGCGAGTTTTCTTGCACACTATTATTTATATAAAACTCACTTATTACAACCGCTTCTCCAACGGTTCATTAAACATCCAGCTGTTGTTGGAAGCCAAGGAGAAATAACGTGTTTTCCAATGTTCGCCTTTTTCAAGACGCTGTTTCGCTTCTGCTCGTTGTCGCTGTTCGATTAACCGCTTCGCAGTCGTCGCAATATTGATGCGATTTCGAAGCAACGCTACTGTCACATGTCGCCACAATCTAAACATTCATTTGACGTAATATCGTGATTGAATAACTAGTCCTTTGCTTTACTCTGTTATGCTTTATCACGAAACCATGCTTTTTTCAGTTGAAGGGATAAATTTGATTTTACAGCAATGTCTACTGATAACTCTCTAAGTTGCACAGAAAGTAATATGATGAGCATGCACTAGTGGTTCACCTCAAACATGTTAGTTTGTATTAACCTCCATAGTCAGAAAGTTAAATTGACACAAGAGCATTTTAAAATCTTGCAGCCATGCCTTTCTATAGAACACCTCACAGTATTTCGATAAAAAGTTTTACAAACATACCGTCGACTCTCCCGTTCTCCTTGTTGCATAACTGGCACACATTCCTTCTTCATCTCCGGCTGAGCCTTGACGTCAATGAATAAGTACTCTTCACCATTAGCCGGTTTTGCCATCATTACATTATTCCATTCTCCGCGAATTGTCATAAACGGCTTTTTACAGCCTTCCCTGGAAAAGAAATATGACGAAATTGCGGTAGAATCAAAATGTAAAGAATATTTTTCTCCTTATGTTAAATAAAACAGGATCTCAATCAAAATAACATTTACTGTAAGCACGAATACATACGATACTTCGAACAAAAGATCGCAATGACTATAATTTATGATCAATTCGAGAAATTAAGTAAACAAAAAATTTGACATAAACTTTTTTCACAGCACTCGTTAACACATATCACAGCGCGAATCCCAGCAATTCTAGAATTCAATTTGTTTTTTCACGTGCATCCTCCATGAAAGTATTTGAAGAATACAAGTATTCTAACACTGCTCGTTGAGTATTTCGCTTTCTTCATGATAATGTAAAATGCTGGTCGGGCAATTTTTACAATCTGGAAAAACCCTCAGCTAAAGTGTTCCGTGGGGCGTTTCTTGATTACTGCACGAGAGCGTTGAAGATGAAAGAGAACCACCATTTTGCTTCATAACGGCATGCATCAGTAAGCACTCGGTCATCACCTCCCCCTCCCCCACTCAAAATTCTTCAGGAAATATTTTGAGTTAACTAGAGACCTTCATTTAGATTGAGTTTGAGCCCATCTCCATCAAATATCAGAGTGCAACTTTGTTTTCAGATTTTTATTCTTGTTTTTCCTTTCCTTTCTAATTCTTTCGCTTTTTTTCCAGATCAGTATACACATTTTGTTACTACTGATACACATTTCCACTTAATATGAAGGCTGAGATTAGTTTCAAATTAAGCAATTACATGTGACACTGCATAGATAGAAAGCAAAAAGCAGAAGAAATTGGTGCCACAACATTATATGACCTTTGATTAATATCTCTATTATTATTGTTATGATTGATGCTACTATTCATACTACTAATATTACTGAAAACAATGTTTGCAATGTAAATATAACTATATGTAATATAATATAATAATAATATAATATATTATAATATAAAATATAATAATAAAATAATATAATGCATATATAATATAATAAAAATATATAATATAATATAATAAGATATAATAATATTATAATGCAATATAATATAAAAGACGACTATCACCAACATCATACCTGAACAAGTTGCCCTGAATCTTATGCGGTTTACCACCAAAGAATGGTTTTGTCAAGAATTCTATATCAGCATAATATCCAGTTTCTTCACAAGTGATTTTTACCTGCAATATAATTTCTTGAGTAATAACATAGAGAGTTCGCGTGTGTTTATTTTGACATATTTGGCAATAACTTTTATCTTCGAATTAATATGTTTCACCTCAAACTATATTAATTTCCTGCACTAATTCATTTTCAATTCTCATTAATTTTCTAGTTGTGGTAAGATCATTAAAATTCGAATATTCCTTTTAACAATACTTCAACTTCACCTAGTTCCTTGCTCTTCATAAATGTGTTAGCGATCAATCGAAAGCTTAAATTTCGGTGAACCGCTGTACATGTACTTTCTTTAACGAGGCTTTTTTACACTGCTGTAGCATTCAAGAGAAGATTACGTTTCATGAGCCGCGCGCTATTATTATTACCACGCTTATAATTTCCTGGATAGAGTTCTTCTCCTATACTATCAACACTTATTCGTAAATTTCCGTAAATTAGTTTTTCTAGAGCAAAGTCATAGGTTTTATTTAGTTTTTCAAGCGGAGAAAAATCCTACATATAATAACAAAAATCGCACTCCGTATCTGAATCACGCCTGCATAGTTTATGGATGACGCATTATCGATCCACAGCCAGCACACACCCTCCCGATAAGACGCGCGGCCTATGTGTAACTCTATTTTATTTCCCCGCTACGATAAAGTGAAATAGTCTTTTCAGAAATCTATCACAGCTTTAGAATCGTCGAAACTGGCGCTATAGAATAGCGACATAGAGTTTGAACAAAGAGTTCTGTCCTGCCAGAAATACGCGTGTGCGAGAACAAATTATTCTTTTTGCTACAGAGATGTAAGAAAGCTTTCTAAAAAGCATTTTCGTTTTTCCGATATTTAAGCTATCGAAGAAACTAGCAATCTAAGGAAAGAGCTTTCTCCAACGAGATACAATCGTCATAGTAATAAAAGCGCGTGGCACGACTGAAACATAATTTATCTCGAATACTACAGCGCTGTAAAAAGAATTTTTCACAAACATGCATCAGCAATACTGGCTTGAGTTTCCAAATGCTGATCACTAACTCTTTCGGGACCGTAGGACCCATTTCCATTACATCTCTAATCCCTCGTGCGTCAACACTGGACGGTTTGCTCCACATTCCTTGCATCTCTAGACTCCCAGAGTTGGAACGCATTGAATGTATTGTATTATTTCAAATGTTGTTATGGGTAGGAAGATAACTATAATTATACAATTAAAATAATACAACAATACATTCAATGCGTTCTTACGCTGGGAGTTAAAGATGCGGAAAAGGTAGGTTCCCAATCCTATAAGGGCTAAAAGTACGATAATGAGCTTTTGTCCAGCCATAAGTTCTCCTTCTTCATTCTGTGTCCGATGGTGGAAAAGACTTCACTTTAATTTTCGTTGTATTTCAAATAAAAAACAACTAAACAAAGAGTATTGTTCAGCAAAACGTCAATTTTTTCCATTGTGTAGTTAGTGTGGAAAGCTCCACTGCTTACATTATGAAATCCAAAAATTTGAAATTCGTCTGTAATTTCTTCATTCCAAGTGCCCCCAAAAAGTTTGACTGATACATTATTGACCAAAGAAAAAACATAAGTTTAAAGCGAAATTCAAGATTTTCAGCGATCAGAATGTAGAGAAAAGTTGACCATGAGAACGAAAAATTGAAGGTATAAAGAAAATTTCTTGCTCAGAAAACATTCCTGACAGTGCCCAACACATTCACCATATATAAAACGTGAAAGAATAACGATAAACGCTCTGAAGGCATTTAAAAGTTCAACATAACGGTGTGTTCGAATTACTGCGCAAACGCGACCAACCTTCCCTCCTAGTTCGACCCACGGTGTGCTCATAATAGAACGACCGTATCCACTTGGAAACGTTACCGTATACTGTTCATCATGATCATGAAGAGTCACCGTACCGCTACCGATATTAGCAACTCCTAAATCAACATGTACGGGTTCAAACAATTTTTTTTTACAATTACAAGATAAAGTTTAAGAGAACTAACCAATAGACAATCCTAAAAAAGATGATTTAGTATAGATATGAGCATTAAACGATATTCGTTTTCCTGGATGTTCAGCATAGAATGCGGACACAGGTGGATGGTGACTTACCTGAGGAAACCGTTACATTATCATTTTTTTCAACAAAATAAAGAAATAGGAAATAAATCAAAAACCTGCTCGGCAATAAATGTCAACTGGTTTTCATCTGAACCTGGAAATGGGCCATTTTCCATTTTCTTACCACTAAGCGGAAGGCCAGGAACATTGTAGCTGTAAATTTCCGGTATTTAGAAAGACAAGGATCCAAGTGTATAAAAAGTACCATATTTACACTATTACAATGCTATAAGAGATTATTACGAAAATATTTAACTAATCAGATATCCAAGTTCAACCGATGATACAATCCTTACTTAGAGTAAAGAGCTCGTTAGCACATAAGGGGGTTTTTGCTAACTCACGGAAATTGGCGACAACTACGAAATCAGAAGACTTGAGAACTTGACAGAAATATAAAAAAATTTTCTGTCACTGGAAGGTTAGATATATACACATATATACGTGTGTATATGTATGCATGTATTATTTTATATATCATATTATTTGATACTTATATTATGCAGGGTGCAGGAAAAGTTGTGATATTTTCTTCACATTTCTCAAAAGTGAAAAAAACACTGAATAAGCAGATTAATTCATTCAACTGAAGAAATAATTAAATTTCTTAGATTAATAATTATAGAAGTAAACAAAAAAGTTCATAACAAATTCT
Organism: Parelaphostrongylus tenuis; assembly: GCA_019055375.1. Taxonomy (NCBI): domain Eukaryota; kingdom Metazoa; phylum Nematoda; class Chromadorea; order Rhabditida; family Metastrongylidae; genus Parelaphostrongylus; species Parelaphostrongylus tenuis. Next base: position 49,856 of record JAHQIW010004636.1, read on the forward strand.
TAAAAATGCCTCCTTTGACCTCCATACATTTACGACGTCGCTTGCGAAAATTTTAAAAGATGCTCGCACACGTTTCCACTGCAATTTCGTCTCACGCGCGTGTCAAAGCCGTTTTAAGCGCGTCTACGCTAGTGTAGCGAGTAGCATAAACTCTGTTCTCCAGTAGTGGACCACACGGAGTGATCCACTGAGTTGGGAACCAGCAACTTTGACGGCCAAATGCCTGAAAACAGCTCTTGATAGATGGTCATCGTTGAGCGAGTCGAATGCGCAGGACCCCAGTCCTGCTGAAGCGTAAATCTGTCAACGTCAAAGTATTGAGTACTTCAAAGCTCCAGTACGCCCACTAAACCTTCTTTCCGTTAGCTGGCAGTGTCGAACTGACGTTTCAGTCAACAAAACCCAATGGCGTCTTTCAGGCGGCGCAAATGACGGCCCAGAGCTTCCCAAAGGCCGGAAAATGACTGCAGCCCATGGTTTTTGCTACTGCGACCTTCTACTGGTCATTCTTGAAAAGCTGACGTCGATTCTGGTGGTTCGACCGTGAACATCTTCTTATCTGCAAAGAGCACCTTCGCAAAACGAGCACCTCCTATCAAACGAATGATTAGGCGAGCCTTTGAAAACCGTTTTATTTCTGTGGCATGTTGATTTTTACGACCCATAACTTGAGTTTATCTAGAAATAGACAAATAAATAACATAATCTTAGATTGAAATTCAAGAAGAAATTCAATAAAATTGTCGAGATTGTAGAAAAAAAAGTATTATTTCAATGCTAAAATTTAACAAAGTACAAAATTATCAAAACTGTTTCCGCACGCTGTGTAGATTACGTATATACATAAAGTAGAAACTATGTTGACTTGTGCTTGTTTGTTTCTAAAGTTTGAACGATGTTGATCCTATTCATAAAACACACAACGTCGTGCAATCCTCAACGTACCATATATTCACCTAAACATTTTGATGAATTCTCTTTGAGTCCTTTAGGGTTAATCACATGACACTCGACTTCTTCACCATAACGAGAATTCAACCTTATGAAATCAAATCTAATTCATATACGAGCTAAAGCAAAACCTCTGGAGAGGGTAGTTATCACCGTCCGCCACACCTGGTTGGGTTAACTGAACTGAACCTTCCGATAAGTTGGTTACTCAGAATCACCACGCCGATCAGCCTTTTTTGAATTTTGAGGTAACCTTCACACCCGTCCTAATTTGTCGAAAGAAGTTTCGCCTCTTGTCATTTGTAGGGAAACATGACATCCAATCATCTAGCACGGAGGTAGGCTTATACACATCAAAGACTACAGAATTGAATTACTACTATTTAGTAGAACTCCTTAGCCATTGCTGGAAAATGAAACGTTATACTAAATTCAAGTCTAACACGTTGACAACAATCTGAGCTGTTCTTTGCTCAGACCGCAAGCCGCGTGTGCGGCGACGCGACATGGCGGGAGTCTTCATTATCGCGCCTTGCAATGCAAAGATGGGGATGCCTATCTCCCACTGAGTTTGCTTCGTGAAATAACATTATTCTACTTTCTGCTAGTTTTTTCCCTCGAGATTCGAGGTTTTAAGAGTAAGCATCGTCAATGTTTCTGCCATGGATAGCTTTATCGATATCTTTTCTCATATTTTACCATCTAGTGGCGACAAAATTCCCTTTAGTGACAATAAAAATCCACATTTCATTAGAAAACAACCACTACATCATTGTAGCCATCGCGCTCGCCGCGCAGGATTTCAACGCCGTTGTTTACGTTTCAAGGATGAAAAAAAAATTAACTTGCAGTCACTGGGACGATAGATTTTGAATTTTGATGAATCCGCTGAGACCGAATGTTTTTTTTTTCAAACAATCAAATCGTATATGTTAGAAAATGTTCAATATCATACAAAACTCTCGAGTGATACGCTAAATCAAAACCAATTTTGAACACACCGACAACGAAACGTCTCTCCTAGAATTGGATTATAAGGCTTCTTCGCCACACCACTTTTTCTCGCCGCGTAGAAAGCATTCAGATAGTACTTTACCACCGACCTTCAAATTATTTATTAAGATTATCAAAGACAAAATAAGGCAAGAGCGAAATAAACCAAATCTAGAAGCAACATACACGAATCTGTCCTGAGGTGTTTCGAGATCAACAGTTACAATGAATGCATCAGGATGAGCAAAGAAATCGGCATACATTTCCAATAATGAACGACGTTCCAGAATGAAAGTAGGCAGTGTGACTTTCGTCAGATCCATCCCAATGCTCACCTTGAATGGAGTTGGACGAAGAATAAATTCCTACACATGTAAGAAAAATACGAGCAAAAACGCGCGCCGCATTTGTGACGCGACTTTATTTTTACTGCTACTCCGAAATACTGATGCCTTCGCAGAAACCAAGTACACTTCTGAGATCATCAATCTATGCTTTCAAAGCTTATTAGAAAGTCTACTGAAAAATCGATCTCGAGCAAAAAGAACCATCACCAGAAAACGAATCCCGATGACGTAAAAAAAATACGAATATTGTACATCGGTTGTCGACCGTACATTATTTTCCGTATCTCCTATGTATTACGACGGCATTCTGCGACTAGAATTTGGACTTCACAAAAAGGCAAGTACAGTAATCTGATGAGGATATGATTTATTTTGAGGCGATAGGTCTAGTGCTATTTAGGTGCCTATTCCGTCCTATTGGGACTCATCAGTAGCACCCTCCCTCCGTTCCGTCGATGCCTTAAGGCTAAATAATCCTCTAAAAAAATCGATGCTGAGTGAAAAATAATCACCATGAGTCGGATGATGGTAATACCTGACGTTGTGATGACCGGTAGTCGAGCTTGCGGTTTTTAGAATGAATCATACCTCTGCTTTTACTCGGCGTTGATTTCTTCAGAGGATTATTTAGCTTCAAGGGATCAACGGAACCGAGGGAGGGTGCTACTGATGTGTCCCAATAGGACGAGATAGGCGCCTATATAGCACTAGACCTATCGTCTCAAAACAAGTCAAATCCTTATCAGACTATATCGTTTTGAGCGGGTTTGCAAAAGAGCGGTCGATAGCAGAGGTAGGTACAGTTTCAAACCGCGCGATCCCATGTACATGTATTCTAAGTATATATTATTCATCTAATTCAGAGAACAATCTCTCAATATTTGTTACCAAGTTTCAATTTTCTATGCAACACAGCACTTCATTCCACCATATCTAATTGCGCTACTAAGAAACTGGAGATTGATTGTACTAACTTCGCTCACTATATAGAGATATGGACAGTATGGATAACATAGCACAGGTGTTACATCATCATACTTCTATGAGCAGAAGAGTAGAGTTCAGGAAAACTTTGAACTAGGCATTCAAGCAGAGCTGCTACCTAATTCTCACCTGACTGAGAAGATGCACTAAAACTGATCCGTGCTCTTGTTGTACATTCCCAACGTCGTGTTCTTCCGCGTTGTCGTAGATGGCATCAAAGTCCTCGTGAGAATCACCAAAGTCAAAGTTGTCTGCCTCTCCATACGACATATCTTTCATTTGACCATCAGGAGTTTGTCACCACAGCCTCAAATATATACATTAAGTAAAATGTTCATTACAGTAAACCCTGCTCTAACGGTATTCAGTCATTCGTGTTCGATGATAAAAACTTGTAATCCAACCAAGTACCCGAAATATAACAAAGTAATGCCCACTATCGAGAAAAATAATCGTAGTGATGTTTCGGGGGCACGTGTATCGTGATCGTTAGAGCTAACCTACAACACAAGAGATTCCGATCCCTGAGTTAACCAGGTACAAGAGAATAAAAACATGACCTACACACCAATATACTTTTTTATGTTGAGTGATGTGCAAAATTTTGACGCCAGGCGGCCAGGCGGAAATCGAACTCGTATTTTGTCCTTTCCGAGGGCCCGTGCTAATCGCACTATTTACACCTGTTTTGTCAGCACTCTCTCATCGTTGCGTAGAAGGAAGGGTGACAAAAGAGGCGTAGGTAGTGCAATTGATTGCCGAATGGCGTCTAAGTTTTGCACATCACTAAACATTGATGGGATAAACATCATATCACCGCTGAAAAAACGGCTAAATAAAGAAACTGTGTTGATCATCTACACACTAATTCTATCAGAAGGGCTGCTTAAGTCATTGCGTGAGCCAAATATGCATTTATTCACCATAACAATGATTAAGGGAATTTATTCCAATGCATATCTTCTAGGACTTGACCAAGTTTTGATGCCTTGCTTGCGTTCTACTTATAAATTTACTGAGACGGCTGACATGTATTTTTGATGAGTGACCTAAACGGTTAGTTGATGGCACAATTTTGTTCAACCCAGGTTGCAATTTTTATCAACTGGTGAAACTATTATGAGAGAGGTTTCGAGTGGTAACCACTTATCGCATTACGCAATACATCACACTTTGAAGACACATATTAATATCACGTTGTAAATTGTTGGTTGATAAGTTGTTGCCAGGAAGATTGAAGGTAGAACATCTCAGAGTACATAGTCCTGATGTCTTTTCTCTATATGCTGCCATTTTCTGACTCCATGTGAGGACTCCCGCGTTCCATGCAACATATTGCCAGCGATAGTAAAAGTGTTCTGCGTGTAAAACTTAACCTACTCTGCTCTCGATTGTAGTTTCAGGCAGCAACTTTCGAAACCTATAGATTGAAGTTTTTTTTTCTTTGTTTCTGGGACTGGGGAAGGGTTGAAGTGGCTTAAACGTCTTAAGAAATTAGCCATGTTTCATAAATATTGTTTTTTGGAGGGCAAAAGCTTCATGCTTGGAGAGATAGATTATGGAGTAGTGTGAGCATGACTTTATCTTTTGGACACAATGTGCTGCCATCGACCTACCAGCAGTTTGAAGCCGAAAGCAAAGTACAATTCAGAACTCATAGAAACCATAGACTGCTATACCGTTAGCGGACAACAAAATCTACGTTTACTTGGAAACATATGCTAAGCCTATTGTAACCTTCAATTGATCTGTAGTATTTTGTTGCAGCACTATATTTTACGGAAATGGATTTGTCAGCAATTATAAAAACGCAAAATTGGACAAAGAAAAACGATCATACGTTCGGATGTGACATATCCCTTGAGGATGCGCCTTGCACTCAATTCCATATGGCATTGTAGAAATAATTCTCTGCATATTTGACATGAAATGACGTGCCCACAGCTAGTAGGCCAATAGCTGCATAATTGGGTGTTTGATTATCCCATAAAGCGCGATCGAACCTACGACCATGTATATCGCAGACCGTACCTCACCACTGTGACAAGCGACGTACGGCAAAGCGAAACAATAAAAGTTTGTTGAAATTGACTTAATTACTTATAAATTATATCTTTCACAACTTGAGCTAATAATTTGCAACCTAATATTTTAAAAATCATAACAGCCTTAGAATGAATATATTGGTGTACATATGAACATATGTATAGGTGTTCTCATATGTATACGTGTATACACGGATGCGTATGAATACACTTGAATATATGTACATATATACATGTACATATAAGTATACATAAATATATGTTTACATATAATTATGTATAGATAAATAAATAATATATATATATATATACATATATATATATATATATATATTATATATATATATATATATATATATATATAAATCACAACACAGCAAGCACGTACCTTATCCAAATCAATCAATTCCTCATCAGCGTCATAAAACTCCTCGTCGCTACTGAAAAAACGGTATTGCAGAATTAGATTAAGTCAGTCAAATAATACCAACACGATAAAATTTTGGTTTCGTGACATGAAAAAAATAATGGACAATTTGAAATTAAATCTCACTATAACCTTGGATTTATTGACGACAACTGTGACGACCTATAAAAACCGGAGGTTTTGCGCTTTTTAAAAATAGCTATAGCCCATTAGAACAGATATCAGGTGCAAAAACCAAACAAGACAAGCAATAGTCGCAAATCTTACAGTGCACTTCGTTCCGCTGCCGTCAACTTGGGTGGTCTAGAAAGTCCATAATACTTAAAAGAAATTGATGTCGAAGATTAGAATTTGATGTTGAAGATTTGTTTGAACAATGCTATGGACATGCGAAACTTAGCTGCCAAATGAGAAGAAACAAAAAAAAAAACACTAGCCAAAAAAAGTGTGGTATGCACTGTTCCAAACAAATCCGCATCAAAAACATTCCAAACGTTAGTTAGTGAGATAGTTGAGATGTTCTTTTGATGATAAAACAAGAAAAAATGATCTCACAATGCAGTCTGCGCTGGCGTCGACTTTCTAAAAATCAGATAACAGTCTGGAATAAAAAGAAAAAGAATACGAGAATGTTGCGCTATGATTGTTTGATAACATTTCTAGAACAGATAAGTCACTACTACTTTATTTTCTCTTCAAGATCCGTTAGCACAATTTGCTGCACAAATTCCAGCACTTCGTGCATTCGATTTATTTCCTTGCATTAACTCTCCACGAACGTCTTTGAACAGTTTATGCGCTACCTGCTGCTGCTTTAGAATTGTTCCTTATGATTATCGTAGAATATAGGTTGAGACATTTCTCCTAGAAGCTATGGAGGCAGCCAAGGTAAAGCATTCTCTAAACCGCTCGTTAAGGATGCATAGAGGGTGGGGAGAAGATCGAACCGTGCCTTGCTTATCACCTTGCTTCCTGATACACCGCAGCACTAAACGGTTGCGCTATTCGCTCCTTGGAACGAGTACTTTACTACTGATTCAAAGTCAATCTCTTGTTGAAAGAGAATAGAAAAATGATGTTCACACGTTGAGAATTGCTACCAGTGATGGTGACAGCTGTTTTTTTTTTTGCAAACATATTGCAGTAATAAGCGTTGAGAATGAGTATTTTGTTACTCCCTCATTTTAGAAGAGAACAATAAGCATCTAAGCCTTAGTGATGAAAGATGAAAATTATAGTGAATGACTTTTTACAGCAATCCGGAGCAGCTAGTCATCAAAACGCTTTATGTGTTAAAACGGTAAACTACTTACAAAATATAAACTGTATAACGAGGACTGAATGGCGAACAAAAGAGAAAAACTTTGATCAGTACTTCAGACGCAATCATACTTCGCTATTTATCATCAGAAGTTTTGTACAGGTGTCGCAACATGGTGATTTGCATCTTGCATGTTTTAGAATTCATTTCCTCAAGAATTCAAAAACTACTCATCAATTCTGTGAGTAAGTGACATATGAAGCAACACAATACAGTAATATAGAATGTGGTGTTCTTGGGCGTTTGACTGCGAAGTACAATGGCGGATTCAAACCCCAGCAGGGCCACCTAAGCTGAAAATGAGTTTGACGTATCAGCTTGCAAACATCAGCTAAGAGCGAACCGTATCAAGATCGACCATCATCTTAGTGGCTAATACTAGTCACAATATTGTAATCTCCTTCTAATCCACATAGGCCAGCGACTGCTCTATTGTGGTGACGATCTGACGAAGGCTCGCGTAGGCTGACGTCGGGAATCCAGGGAACATAACAACTACTAAACCAGTACTATTTCATGTGCTGGGATCCGCACAATTTGTGATGAAGGATCGTCCACTAATCAAACAAGTAAGTATAGCGTGGTAAAAGGAAATCATCGCAAGTCGACACCGGTTTATCCATCTCGAGATGATAAACATAGTTTGGTCATGGATGTTAAATCATTCCGTGATGCAACAGATGCGTTCGCTTCATGGTTAGTGAACAGCCTTTGATTTCTTCGCTAATTACACACAGTAACGTATGATAACGCATCGAGTATGATAGATAAATGGATAAATTCTTAACATATTTATTAATCTTTATATTATTATGTTGTATATTGTCATGCTGCAGAAGGCATTATTTTTGTTGTTTAACCTTCGACTCGTTTTCATATAATATTGCGTAGATCCCAGCACTTCTAGCACTCGATTCTTTTCCTCGCATGCATTCTTTACAAAGGTCTTCGAAAAGTCCGCGAGTTGTTTCCACTTGTTTGAAGAGTTCGTGTTTTTCATGAATGACGTAGAGCCGATCGGGTAAGAGGAATCCGAGCTAAGGCGTTCCATAGGGTGTTCGATGATTGATAGCAAGAGCTTTGGGGAAAGAGTCGAATCAGCATCTCGCTTCTTGACATATGAGGGAGGCGGTCGAGTGATTAGTGATGCGGACTATCAGGAACTAAAGTGGTGGCTCAATATCCTCCTACAATCACTTAGAAACGCTTTATCTCGGCTATCTTTGAAATTAAAAATCTGAATCTAGCTCAATCAGCATCTGACAAAATTCATAAATGATAAAGGTCTCAGCGGTGATCAATCCCTAAGGGATGCGTCATGCATCCATAATTAATTTCTAACCTCGTTTGAGGTGATTGAATGCATATTTGGCCTTTACAATGACTAGTGGGCCTCCCGCTGTATCGAGTCAGTGCTACTTATCCTCGCAGACAAGTATGAGACTAGTCTGGTACCACTTTATCGATCCTGGAAGGATGAATGGCTCAGCCAGCCGTGAGCACGAGATCGCACCATCGACCTTGTGTGCGACGGAGGGCACCTCTAACCACTGCACCATATGCGTTCAGTAATTCATAGAGAACATAAATCTCTCGGCATTAGTGAAAACCACGTGAAATATTTGAAGACATTTGGTATAGCGAACGCGAGGGAACGAACCGGATAGCATAAGTATTTGGATCCATGCACTGAAATTATGATTTTGAAGTACATTATTCATTCATATTTTGAAAATTTTTGTTCATTTACTTGCGTAATTAATAATATATATTGTGTTGTCCCATAGCTTCGCTTTCATTTCGACACTATTCGAATTGATTCGAATGTTATTTGTTTGAAGATGACAATTGATCAACTATATAATCACCATCATGATCAATGATATGCAACAATTTGCTGAGTAAAGACTAGATGTCTTTCTTCCCGAAAGAATAGGCTGCAATCAAAAAAGTTGGAGAGGTCACTTTCAAAGTGGTTGTAGTCTCAAAAGTCTATGAGTAGCTTGAGTCGCTTCTCTCGCACTACAGCAAACAACTTCCGGAGTTGTTTCCCTAAACGTTGACATTGATTGCCTGCTTATTGTCAAGCAAATCCCAACAGTATGCCCTCCCCATCCCAAAAACTGAGAGCACCATCTTTGAGACAATGAATTTGAGCTTCAATTGAGTTGGAGCGTCCTTGCCGTGAGGCAGTCAACAGGCTTGGCGCGTGCTGTCTTGTAGCAGACCCAGGATTCATCTATAGTGGTGATCGACTTGAGAAAGTCCTACCTACGCGGTCGCCAGCTGGAGACTTTCACAGATGATAACGCATACAGCGCGGACGTGTTAGTCAATGCATAAGGTACCAATCGAGACATCACTTTGCGGTAACCCTTTCCATTGCGCTGGCGAACGATGGTGATACGGACCCTATGGCCAAACTACTAGAGCATCCTCCAACATACCACAGCCTTGGCAGTAACCCGATATGAATCAGAAAAAAATTGAATAAAAGAAAAGTGCGGAAGAGATTATGTGATAACCCAATATGCGTAACATTTGTAGTACATAAACATGTACGTATACATGCACTCCTGCATATATACAATATACATATATATATATATATATATGAGCGCATATGGCGCAGTGGTTAGAGGTGCTCTGCGTCGCACACGAGGTCAATGGTTCGATCTCGCGCTCATGGCTCACCAAGCCATCCATCCCTCCGGGGTCGGTAAACTGGTACCAGGCAGGTCTCAGATTTGTCTGGGAGGATAAGCAGCACTGACTCGGTTCAGCGGGAGGCCACCGCGAGTCATTGTAAAGGCCAGATATGCATTCAATCACCTCAAACGAAGTTAAAAATTGAAGTCGAATGCATGGCGCATCCCTCAGGGATTGATCAACGCCGAGAGCTTTATCCTTGTCCTTATATTATATATATATATATTTATATATATATATACCTTCATATGTATGCACTAATATTGACATTAACATTGTTACACTACAACAGACTGTTAGAAATATAGCTAGGAAGAATCTTGTAAATAATACACTAAAGATAAGTAAACTTACAAAAATTTACAAATAACACAAAACTAAACAAAACTTATTTTGGATAAACAGCTTTTAAGTCTATTTGTTGAAATCTAAGATTTTACCAATCCTTTCATTGCAACAGCAATAGCACTCGTAAAAAGCATAGAATATTTAGGCGAAAAAAACCCCCGTAACTTCTTGTTAAGGTGAAGAACTTTAACAAAACATTTACGTAGCACACTTATTTTTTGGAAAAACTCGATAATTTCTAAAGTGATGTTTAGGTGCATTTTTACAAGCAATCAGAAAACGAGACGTTTGAAACACTGTAAGACGAAAATTTTCCATAGAAGGGTTTTCGAACCTTTGTAGAACATTTTTTTAAAACACAGCACATTATGTATAGGGGTGTTGTGGACATAGAGGGTCAAAGTTCTCCGTGTGATAGATTTTCGGAAAGACATCAATGGCACAAGGACCATATAATTTGATGTAGCGCTTAGTTATATAATGAGAACCTTCTTTGGGAAAACTACAGTAGCTTCTATACACACGTGATTTTCAGAAGAGCAACAAATTATAGGTGAAATGCTGTCATAGTCTGGCACGAAAAAAGGAGAAGTTCAGTTGTGCATACGCGCAACAAATAACAAACGGTGGCACGCACAGCGGTTTAGACGCAGCTTAGATGAAAACTAATGTGAAAGTCAAGCAACAACATTTGATGGGACTAAAATTATAACTATGAATAACTAAAACTTGACTTTGATAGACTAAACGTGCCTTGAATAAGAGATTGGCGGAACGTACTGGTGATGCACTTTGCACTGCTCCTTCAGCTGCGAAGAGGACGCGTATCGATCGTCATTGTCAGCAGTCTAAGCAGTTATAAGATAATATAAATTAAAATTGAAGCTAAATGGTCTTTTTATGAATCCAACACAATCTATACATATACAATCAATACAACCATTGCTAGAAACAACTGTTATTTGCTTAAGACCTTCGAGCACAGTTGTAAAAACTGATTCAAGCAAATATCAAACTGGTTAGATTAATATGTTCTATGGGAAACTACTCATAGTCGTAGTTTGCAGATTTGTTATACATAATTAAAGGCTTTATATTAAAGTAGTTATATTATAATAGCCATTAAGGGTACTATTTAGAAGCACAGACGATTGACAAAGCGGGATGCTCGACGGGGATATTGAAGTATCGCAGTCAAGTATACACATTAGATTTTGCATACACTCAGACATTTTTTGCGCTGACAGACATTTCTGATTTCCGGCCTTGCGATTTGATAGGATAACCCTCCTCTCTCCTAGTTATGTGCTACTCGCGCTAACATTTTTCTAACGCTGATCGAGGTGTATGTTAATGCATTGAGAACTATAAATTTTTAGAGGGAGAGGTTGAGTTGGGCGTTGTTTTCTTGCTCTATGATATATCTGTTATCATCTCTATAAGCTCCTAAAGTTTCTCGTTTCCTCCCACATTGTAGTTAAGTTGTTCAATGTGCTCACTTTTCAATTTGGATATCTAAGCGTTGCAACACCGAACATAATCGTTTTGTTAAACGAGAATGGCTATGAGGAACAGGTTTATTTCTCGACCAACACCATTAGTTTAAAAGTCAGTTGAGGAGAAAATTTTTGACGAACGTCGTGAAAATTGACCAGTAATCATTTCTTAGCAGTAAGCTCTGCTGGCATATTGGCAGCAACGCCCAATTTTGTAGCGATCCGTAGGACGTCTAATATTTTGCCCGCTCCTTTAATCATTCATCCATGACTCACGCTAGCCAGAATGCCAATTCAAACATATATTCCATCCAAAAACCGCCTTCCCCTCAACCTCGACATAAATAACCGATGTTCTTTGAATTGTCAAAAACAGACGTTGCTACAGTTGTTCACTGTGGGTAACGCTCAGCGGTTTCTCCTTTTCCACAACAGTAAAGAATCAAGTTGATTGTGTCCAGTTATTTTTTCTCCTACTCCTAATCATTGTAATCACATCTAGCCGAATCCAGTACACCACCACTTCAGTAAAATAGCCTCACTTCATACAAGACAACAAATAAAAGCTATAAATACCTCTCCCACCTCAACTACATTTTCCCTGTCGATAGACAAATCAACTAATAACTTTTTGCGGCAAGATATGAAGCTGGGAAGTCATATTCGACTCATACTACATCAGTGTGTTGTGACTGTTGAAAATGAGTGAACGTTTTGCGAATAAGCAGCATGCAGATATATAGCTGCCGATGTCCTGTTGGTTTGTGCAACAAAGCAGTCCTGATCGTAGGCCGACTAAGAACTGTTTGCTTTCACACAGTACACATAAGAGTTCAGCCTGTGCTTTGATAATGTTATTGATGTGCCCACTATTCGTTTTCCTGAGCCGAATGTTGTACGGTTTTTCACGAAAGAAATCGCATTGTTAGACTTCGCAAACAACCGCTGGAATGATTCGATCCTTCTTGTTGGTATAGAGCTAGATGAATGTGGCCGCTAAACAAAGTGAAGTAGAACTTCATCACTGTCTCCATTTCACTTCTGTTTGGTGCTTATTCAAATAGAAGACGGAGAGTGGCCAGTGTCACCCTCATTACAATATCAAAAATAACTCCGTAAGAAGAACCCGATCAACGGACAAGCATGGCAACTGGCCAATTATCATAGAACAATCAATAGATAAACAGTAGTTTAGTATGAGAACACCAAAAAAGTAGTTCTCATTATACGTAGACTGCTTTAACAAAATATGTAGCGGTGAGTAGAAATGTTTCACTCTTTGAACGATTTATCACATTCTTTGTAGAGTAAAATGTGAACGAAAATCTGATATTTTTGCAACGCTCATGAAAAAATTGCCGATTTTTCGCTTTGTTGCGAAAGCCCAATTTAATTTCAAGGAACCATCTCCTTCGATTTAATCACCAGATATGTTGAACTAAAAGATTCAAAATTCCACGAAATGGAGTTTTTTGCTTGGAGATAAACAATTTCACATTTCTTTACTACACTGACACTCAAAAACATACTGTTATATCAAACCACATGAATGAGAATCGGTGACGTATCGCCAAGAAAACGTCTAAATACTCAGCCTAGGTAAATTTTCTCAAACATTTCTCAATCTTCTTAGGATTCCAGTAATCAGCCAAACACTGAAAAATGAGACATGGAAACTCGGAGTATTATGGACGGTAACTAGTAAGACAAATATCAGAATGCGAAAATTTTAGTTGGAGTATCAGCGGTTGCGGCAAACATGAAATGCATTTATAGGTTAGTGAGGATCAAAAAACTTTCACAGATAAAGATAACAGACTGCTTTTGATTGGATAAAAATGATAAATAACTTTAGTTACTGCATAGTTTCTAATTCAGCTGCAGAGTACGGTGTGATATATAACCACACGAGTGTCGCAATCCGAGGAAATTTCGATACTGAAGTGGCGTCCAACCGCCGATTACTCTTTCCGCGATCTGACTAGGTTTTTCAATTTCACCATCGAGGCTCAATGAGTTCAACAATGATCTTCTTCATTTATGCAACTCAAGATCATGCACTATACTTCGTTTGAAGATATTAGAAAAGAACTGATTCAAACGCTAACAACGATATTCAATCGGCATAACTCTAGCGGGTAAATAATAGGTTAAGGATAAAGTTCTAAGAAAATGCTTGTAACTTTTCTGGATGTCGGCCATTTTTCGTGTTTTCGGGCTCAATTGAAAGCCCGTCTTTTCCCGCGTTGGTTGGTATATAATTTTTTACTTCGCCGATGCGCTGATGATGATGATGCTGATGCATTTTGATGCGCACTTGCTACCGTTGCATTTGAACCCAACAGCCATTCGTGCATCATCAGCAACCTAATTTGGTCTCTTTTTAACACCATCTTGGAGTAAGTAGATAAATTATATACCAATCAACGCGGGAGCACCTTTTCTCAGAACTTTTTCTCCAACCTATTAATATAGCACACTACCTTTCCACAATGAAAGTCCTGTTACTACTCCATGTTCATCTGTCTCTCAGATGAAAAAGTAATAATAACATTTTCAAAATTCTCTGAACAACATAGAAAACGCAGGGACTGAAATTGTACCTTCTTTGCAACGACTTTAGTTGATTGCCCTAACAAACCTAGTTAGAAGCGCGATTGGCACAGTAGCAGCGATGACATAGAAGCACAAGGTCTTGAGTCAATATCGTCCCAGGCCAACCATGTCTCCCCAGCTTCTCCAGAATCACAAAGCTGTTATTACATTTAACTGGGACCAGTTCGTTCGCTCCAGTCCGCAGATGATGACTACCTATGATGAAGACCTGGTAACACCTTAGCACAGCTTCTTTAGAATTTCAAGGACTCGACCTGACCATCATTCAATGACACTTAGAATGCTAAGAATCGTGAAGCATGAGCTGAAATTAACACAATCTGAAGGCTTTCATGAATATGGATGGTAGGGACTGAACCAAATGTAAGAATTGCTGAAAACGGTACAATGTGTGTTGTCGGTCATGCAGAACAGAATATAAACAAATAAGATTAGTTCAAGATAATTTGAATTTTGCTTAGTTCAAAAAATCGGCAAAATCAAAACTGCAACAAGAACTCTTACTAATAAATTTTTAGAAATTCTGCACTTCACTCAAAATATAAACAACTGATGTAAGTTCAGAACATCAGAATTACTTTCAAAATATTGCACTAGAATGCAAATACAAATAGCTCTCATAAGTCTCTATGAAGCACGAACATAGCAAATGCTACGAGAGTATTAATGATTTTCTCATGACGTTATACCACAGATACAGATATTCACAAGATGCGCTTCTTCTCCTGCATCATTTACAAAGGTTTCCCTGATTCCGCTGTAGCTTGTGGATTTCTAATCTTCCTAACTAGTGCCACCAAACGCTGATCGAGTAAATTCGCTTTTAATCATGTGACAGCTGTGTAGAAGCATTCGCAAGCGTTCTCCGCAAGCAGCCACAATCCTTATCGAGAGAAAGGAAATCTCTTCAGACAAAAGTGGTACCAATTTTTCGATTCTGCTTAGATGGGAGGACAGGTAGGGCTGAGATTCACTGAACCACCTTTGAACGTTAGGGCACTCAAACCTTGAGGATTTAGATTTCTGTCCGGAAGCCTAGTCAGAAGTAAATTAATATGAACGAATACCACCAACTTGGACGCAAACATGAAATTCCACATCGTTGAAGTGTAAAAACATTTTCTCTACCCACATCATACGGTAGTTACAAAAAATCAGATCTGAAGCTGCACATCTACTATTAAAATTTTTCAGTTTATTAAAGAAAACTTCGCTCGGCGTGAGAACAGAATTCAGTTCTTTGGAAAGATCGGCTGATGAGGCAAATAAAACCGAATAAAAGCGAAAATATCATGAATCGACTAGTTTTATGAATAGTAAATCCCTATTCAAGCAAATACTGCCGTGAAATCCTAACTGTCAATAGACTTTGTGAAAAAGCGGAGAAAAGTATACTGGACATATCAAGATTTTCCATTAGAGATGTTTGCATCCGATTTCTTGACGAGAATAATTAAAAACTCGATCCAACCGTACTGCACATCGCAAGGCTCTCCAAAAGAACCGGAATCGTAGGAACTTTGTAAACATAGAGTGAAACAGAAAAAAGAAAATTCGTTTTGTATATATCGCCGAACAAATGGTAGTTTCTACCATATTCTACCATGATAAGGAAGCGAAAGGAATTCTGCAGTACAAATCACATTCACACTAAGATTTCACTCACTTCAATAGAAATAAAGAATCAATACTAACATTTTTACCTATAGACTTCCATTAAATGTAAAAGAACAGCTAGATAGCAACGAAGAGAATATGATTCGAGAACGCAAGTTCATTACAATGAAGCGTTTTAAATCCAGATTGCAATCTATGATGACGTCTCGATTACAACGAAAATGCACATGTATTGATCAACAAATGAATCAAACAACTATCTGATGAAAATAACGCTGGAGTAGTGCTTAAATCGACACGGTTCCAAGACTAAAGGATAAAAGCTCATCTGAATGCTTAACGGAGAAAATGGTATGCTTGAAGGGAATACAAAGCGTAGGACGCAACCTAAATGAATTTTTAATATCTAAGTGAAGTTATTTGTCCACTCATAGACTCAGTTTATCTGCTCTGAGCTCAATTGTTTGACTCAAAAAACCCTCACAGCTATGCAATGCGAGTGAGATGTGTGAATTATACGCCAAGCCGGAGATGTATGTTGAAACTGTGTCTTCTAGCGTTCTGTAACAACACAGTATACAATATCGGAATTCAATATAGTCCGATAGAATGTTTTAAGCCTTCCATGAGGTCTGGTCTAGTATGGCACTTCCAGGGATAAACGTTCGTTTCGGTGCTCTCGTACACCACATCAGTAGCACATACCATTCGCCCCTCCCCCCCTACTAATTTTAAGCGAGGTTTCAGAAAAGTAGATCAAAGAAACTGTTATATATGCCCCGTAATAGCCGTACAACAAGCAGTCGACAATCATTCTGAAAGGATGCAACAACAAGTGATCATTTCACTTGACATGGGGTGATACTTCTTCGGCATCGATTTCCTATAGTGGGGTGAGCCGAATGATATGTGCTACTTGATGAGATGTGCCAGAACAGAATCGTAGCTCTAGCATTGGAGGTGACACACCAGAGTTCATGAAAGGCTCAAAACTTCTATCAGACTTTAATAATCCTTCAAGCGAGATCCCAACAAATTCCATTGGAAGGTGATGTTAAACATCGAGAATCGTAGTATGACGTTGTCGAAGAATGTCAGGTCACCGAGGGAATTTTTTGAACATGTAAATGAGAAAACACCGCTCTGAATAAGGTGTGCGTCTCTTTGATCGATAACAGTCATTATTTTTTAGATGAATATAAACTCAGTCACTCTTAATGTTATAATTTCATCAGTGGAAAAGCAGCAAAAAATGTTCTGTATAGACCGAAAGAGGTGATGGTCGTTGATCAAAAAATCTAATGGAGAAGAGTGAAGACAATTTATCCGAAGTCGAAGATGCTAGTTTATTCCAAACAGTCAGTCACCCGTTGTTCTACGATAGCAACTCTTCAGCAATAACTCAAACAGTGGGATTATTTTCACACAGCGATCGTTTCTTGACGGTCAAATTACCTCACTAATATTGTTTGAACAGAGTCATCGATGACACTATCTTTACTTTGTTCTGAGTGAATCTTATGAGACATATGTAGACATAGAATGTATTTAGCTCTTATCAACAATGTTAGAAAGAAGTATGGGCAACATTGGTCTCACTCACTCATATTCGCGGTCAAAAAGAACACGGATACTATTGAAGTTGTAAGTAAACACGTCAAAGGAACAATGTCAGTACTCGTGATGCAACAAATAACACCCTAAAGTGGCTCTTTGACAACTGACAATCCATCAAATACTTCAAAAATTCCAGAAAAAAAACGTGGAGTTAACACTTGATCAACGTGTACATTTATATATATATATATATATATATATATATATAATATATATATTCTCAAAAGTTGCCGCTATAAGGTTTGAAAAATCACGCTACGTCAAGAAAAGTGATACTTTGCGCACACTGAGTGTTATAAAAAGCATTCAAAATCGGATGACTTGTACTATTATTCGAAAGCTAAAAGAGAATGGGAAGTGGAAGGTAGAAGGTATAAGAAGCAAGTAGGCTCCACAGAAATCGAGTACGAAATAAGTGCATGTCTTTCAGCAAGACCCGAAATATGCCGAATAGAAGCAATACGGAACCAGCGAAGAAATGCTGCTTAAGTCTGCATCAATCATGAGAATATACTAGACACATATTAAAATAGGTTCCGTGTAGTTCCAAACGTACTACTCAGTCAATCTATTCTGGACCGTACAATCACAGCGTATCATTGGAGTTAGTGTCCATTAGTAATAAGCAATCGCTAACCCCTGACAAGGCAATTACTTGATATCGTCATTCTGTTATTCGGCTAGGCTTTGAAAATGCTTTTAAAGGATCACTATTTCCGTACTTACGGGCTTTGTACACAGATGCATATGTATTTACATATGTGTGTATATGCATAAATACATACACATGTATATGCATGTATACACACAAGTACACATGTATACATACTTTTATGCATCTTATTGATCCGTCTTCGGTGTTTTTTCTTTACTTGGCCGATTCCAGTACGTCTAGCATTAAATTCGTTTTTCCTTCTTCCTGAACGTTATAAAATACTGGTTGAGCACGTCCCTTCGCACTCTCGAGGATATCCTGGCTGTGGCGTTCCCACAGAGCATTCGTCGTTGAGTGCCGGAGAGTGCTGCAGAGGGTGCGGGCTCACCGCGACGAGCATCACAACCACTCAGCCACGGGCGCCCCATGTATACACGTATACATATACATAGGTATATATACGTATATATGTATATGTACATACATGCGCGTGCACATAGATGTACCACGCGGTCCCGAATGGGTTGAAGCACACAAAACTGTTTGTATATTCGATTCACATTTTAGCAAGTCCATAGGGGAGTATCATAGACCAACACAAAAACTCGATGCTTTGAGAACTCATAACAATAATAGAAAATACATTGTACATGCGAAAGCCCTTCTCAGATAGAACGAACAATCAACACAATCCTGAAATAAACCAATACGTCAAAATTATTTACCGTTTCTCGTAGATCGCCAGCTTCGGTTTGTTGATTTACATTTTCATTATCTGCTTTGCGTACTTCTTCGGGAATTTCAAGTTTGCTGCTAGCCATCTGCAACAAATCATCCGAACTCTGAGCTTTCTTCTACAAACCCATTACATTGGAAACAATGCTTGAATTTGACTGGATTATAGTTCCTTTTTTCACAAATTCACTTCATTGTTGTTAGCAGAGAAAGTACATAGACGCATGCTCGTATCCCATGAGTAAATTAGTGATTAGGCGAGTGGATATTTGCACACATATATCATCTATATTCATAAATATTCGTGTACAAGTACATATATACATGTACACATATACTTATGTATTAGGGCGGAGGGATGGATTCCGTTCAAAATATTGCTATTCGATTGGGGATTTCTTAACCGAATCGACAGAAAATTTGAATAAATACGCATAATTCTGAGACTATGGAAAATCCCCTATACGCTGAGATGCTTTTCGAAATCAAGGACGGAAGAACACTGCACTTTACAAATTCTACTTTATTGACAAATTGCTAATTAAGCGAAATTTTCTTTCCTTATGATTGTGAAAGCTGGTATGATACCTTTCAAAAAAGTCAATAATTGCCAACATTGCCCATGTTGCTGTTGAGGCTTCCCAACAATAGTTTACCCTTAATTGAGTTCTAGATGGAAGTCATGAACTCCTTCTCAAATAGTGAGTTAAAAATTACTAAAACGCGGTAAGACATCTAAGAGCATCTCCAGGTTCATAAAGACCGATTGCTTTCCACCTAAAACCGCCACTAATGTATATGCAAGACTGCCTGTATATCAAAATAGAGGAAATTGTGAACAGAGGCTTACCCGAACGAAACCTATTAGAGCTCGGAAAAAAAGAGAACTAAGTTCACCTTCTACTTATAAACCACGTAAACCATGTACCTTTGTCACGATAAAGACAGCCAATTTTCTTCCTGGCCATATTTCTTTAACAAAACACAGTTGATAAGATTGTTATAGTAGACGATACCAATGACCCCACTTCCAAAAGCAGCTTCTAGTACGATATACCAAACCGTCTCCACTAACAAAAAAAAATACAGGAAACGTTGCGCGACCATGGATTGGTTTCTGATTGAGTTGTCACTAGAAATATCCGAACTGAAGGGCACATGACGTTGTAGTGGAATAATTCTCCTCTATATGTGGTAACAAAAGCAGTAGTTAGCGGACCGACACAAAATCACTCGGTTAGCTTGAGTATGTTGCCTCTCCTGGGGCCACTTCGCAGTGGCCAAGCGCATACGAATAGGAGAACCGCGTACGATATCATCGTCGAATACGCGGTGCTGGTGGTGATTCCGAAAAGATATTTGTTAGCTCGTCATCAAATTATTGTCTGAATTTCGAGTAAATCCACTCTGATTGTTGCTGCTCTCTTTTGGAAACCCATACTTTCTTTAACATTTGCTGTTTATTGGAAGATAAAATTATATAAATTGGAAAAAAGGAATTCACTCCAAATTAGCGATGTAAGTTATCATTCGTTTCTGCTTTTGTTAGCAGATGTTAGGCTTCTAATCACTTTGAGTTACAAGGAGCTACCTGTAAGAGAATAATCGAATGCTTTACGGTATCCAATAATTTGTTACTCGATGATAGGAGATCGTCGACATTTCTGCACTCTTTCTCTCCTGCGTGTTCCTTCAACGTATCAAGTCTTCTAACCTGAAGGAAAGTGATTAAGATTTTTAGTCTGGCGTCCATGTAGTTTCCAAAGAACAGATGACTTTCATAAAATAATTACGAAATTAGTTATTAGTGTTCCAGCGAGAGGAACCACAAAAGATGAAGGATCTTTTTACATCACGTATATAAAAAACGAGTAAGAGATTGCAAAAGCAGAAAAAAATATCCGTATATTTCATGTTGAACTCAATATGTCACCAATTGCGTATAATATACATTTCGTTGGAAAAATTCTGAATACCCATCACATAATTTCACAGTGATCTCGTCTTTTATGACGCCGCTTACTGCCATTTTGGAGTAGAGTAGAAAAATTTTCTAAAATGTAAAAATTAACCTGCAGGATGATTTCAGACAGGAGCCGATCTGCTTCAACGACTTTTTGCTTGAAGACTTCTGAGATGCTCTCCTTAGTCCTAGGCGCCCTTCGATATCCTCCACACTCTCGGATTACGCTTTCCAGCGCACGCACCCAATGATTTCTTTCCTTTTCATCACGACCCTTGATTATTGAGAGTTAATACGGAAGTTTCGCATTTGATATATTATCATATAATTTCTCAGATCTACTGAGTACTTAGCAATTTTCGAAAGAAAGACGTTGAATTCATCAGCAACAAGTATTCTCCCCAATTTGTTGCTAAGTACATAAAAGTGAGAATCAAGCATTAGTTAAAAATAATATACTATAAAGAAAACTGCTATCAAGTTAATGACGAAGTTCCTTGAGTTTATACATTCAAGTTTAGCAAATAACAAAAAAACTTGAAAATAAACAACAGGGGAACTTATTTTGTTCATCGCAGCATCTGTAATCTAACTAGGTCAAATACACTAAAAGTGTGATCAAAAGTAAGCATGGTGAGGCAAATCGTCGAAAAACCACTTGAAGAAATTGGCGTACAACAAAACCGCATAAGTGGAGGTATCAAATAAAATAGGATTAGAAACAGAAGAAATTAAGTAAAAGAACAGTCAAAACACTTTCAACTGCTGGTTAGCCGAGTGGCTAGTGATGCGAGCTATCAGTATGCAAGGTATTGGTTCGACCACCTTTCCAAACATTCTCTCGTATTCAGTTAACAACGCGTTACGGAACGCCTTTAGCTCGAGATTACAAGTAGATTCGTTCAACTATCAAATCTACTACATCCATGAAACAGACGAAATCCCCAAGCAGCAAGTGAAGCAACATGTGAAGTATTCAAAGGTCTTTGTAGGGGATGAATACGAGGAAAAATCGAGTGCTACAAGTGCTGAGATTCGCAGAGTAAAACATCATAAGAGGTCCTGCAAAATGTAAAAAACAAAAATGGTGCACATTGATGGAGACAGAAAACAGCAAATTCTCGAGTAGCAGTCGCGATTCAGCACTCGAACGTAGCCAACTTTGCGTCAAAAGACTTCAAGATGACAAAGAAATAGAATAACTGGATCCGCACATTGCATGAAGACAGATTCCCCATGTATATAAGCAAGTGGCAGTGTTTTTGTTGCCCAGTAATTGTAACATGACTAAAGACTGTTTGGGTGTGGGTGTAGGACTAAAAAAAGTACAACAACAGCAATAAAGAACAAAAACATTGTTTCAGGGGATAAATAATTACTACAAGGGAATTCTTATGTATTGAAGTGAGAAAATATTCTATAACAATTTCGACTAATTTTTCACACAAAGTCATACCTTTGCGAATGAGGAAAATAGATGGAAGGTCACTTAGCTACGTGAATTACACAAGACGCACTGCACGCAGAGAAAATATATAGGTCCCAATTAATGGGCTATAAAGAACGCAAAGTCATGGAAACGTTAGTCACCGAACAAGAATTACATATTGACAGCTCATC
The DNA here is from genome assembly GCA_019055375.1 of Parelaphostrongylus tenuis. Taxonomy (NCBI): domain Eukaryota; kingdom Metazoa; phylum Nematoda; class Chromadorea; order Rhabditida; family Metastrongylidae; genus Parelaphostrongylus; species Parelaphostrongylus tenuis. The sequence goes on from JAHQIW010004636.1 coordinate 72,300, forward strand.
AAGGGACGCTAAGATGACAAAACTCAATTACTAGTACCGAGAATAAGCGAAAGTTGGTCACAAGTCCTAGGCAGTACAAACATCTCCAGCTGTAACTACTGCGCTGAATAAGAAAAAAATACTTGATCTAACTTGTGCTCACAAAACTATAGTTACACTATCATAAAGGATAATGCTCTCGGCGTTGATCAATCCCTAAGGGATGCGCCATGCATTCGACTTCAATTTTTAAATTCGTTTGAGGTGATTGAATGCACATCTGGCCTTTACAATGACTCGCGGTGGCCTCCCGCTGAATCTAGTCAGTGCTGCTTATCCTCCCAGACAAGTCTGAGACGTGTCTGGTAGCAATTTACTGACCCCGGAGAGATGGATGGCTTGGTGAGCCATGAGCGCGAGATCGAACCAGTGACCTCGTGTGCGACGCAGGGCACCTTAACCACTGCGTCACATACGCTGCTTTACACTACCATATGAGCTTGAATACTTGGTTTACAAATATCAATCCGCCGTTTTTTTTCGCTGTAACAACAGCAAAAATAGAGATATGTAAATCCTTTTTTGAACATACATCAGGGATTAGGGTGATAGGCAAAAATCCGACCTCAGACTAAAGTTGAACCTGCGTTTCACCCATACAGGAGCGCTTACTACCACTACACCCACCGTGGCACCTTCGCTACCACTCATTGTTCAATGTCTCTATCACAGCTATCAGCCAGCAACCTTCAACAGGCTTGGTTGAGTACGCCCCAATCGCTTTATACACCCAGTTAAGCGGACAGCCACATTGTGATATGTAATACTCAATACTTCTTAAGCTTTTTTTGCAATTTTCGCAGTGTTTGTGATGTTACAAATATACCTAAGAGAATTGAGTGGTATGCAAAAATTCGGTGTAGTGGTAGCACGCGCCCCCGAAATGAGTGAACGCGGGCTCAACTCTTATCTGAGGTCGAATTTCTGCTTACCGCTCAATTCTCTCAGACATATTTGTAACATATACAACACTGCGAAAAAGCAGTAAAACATAAGAAACTCTTGAGCATTGCTTATCACAATCGATTTTTAGCACAATTTGGGTTAAAAAGGAATCATGCGATATGTGAAAGTATTTTTCCGCCAACAATTCCTTAGACCGCCTTTCAATTGTTGATTCGGAAACACTATCAAACGACTGACTCTTTGACGATATATTCAGCGTGTAAGATGACTCCGTCTTTTTTTGCTGTAGCGAAGTAAAGATGTAGATGTGCAAATTTTTTTTTTTGTTTGAAGCTACGTCAAAAACGCTATTTACTTATATTCTTTATATACAAGATATTTTAAATGATGGTTTTTGTGGGACTTTGAAGATGAGGACTTCTGTATCCCAAAAACGCCATTTATTTTCGAACTTGCCTAATTTGTAATCTTGAATTTGACTATTTCAATGGTAAACTGACAGGCGCAAAGTCGGGAGAGTAAAGCAGGTAAAGTGAAACCTCTTAAAACCTCCCACCTCAACTCTTTGATGATGTTTTCGATCGATTTTGCAACATAAAGTTGAGCGTTAACATGCAGCAAAATTGCAAAGTTGGTGCCGTTTGGGTTTTTTAGTACGATTTTGCAATGAAACAACATGAACTCGATATCGTTCAACTGCACATTTTTTTGCGAATATTTGGTATACAACTTATCTAAACTTGTTTTTAGATGGAGCTCCCCCCAATCCACATTAATCCTGTGCACCGCTTCACTAGTATCGTTCCCCTACGCGCCATTTGTGCATTAGTAGCAAGCGACTTTATTCCCACGACACCTCCGTCTCAAAGTATGGGCAAATTGTATACTAAAATTATCGCAAGAAAATGCGCAATTGAAAGGCACCAAAATCAAACAATAACATTTAGTTTTGGTTGATAAGTTTGCAAAGTAAACTATCCCCAAATAGCGTTTTTTTGGTTACAAAGTCGCCGCTTTCAAAGTCTTATCTAAACCACTGTAAAAATATTTCGTAAATGAAAAACATTGAACCAATAGCGTTTTTAACGCACTTTCAAACAAACAAGAAAAGAATTTGCACATATTTATTTCTACTACTGTTACAGCAAAAAAAAAAAACAACGGTGGAGACATATTTTCGCACCTGATATGTGAGAGTCACGAATAAAAAATTACACTTCCTCCTGTTTGATCAAAAAAAGAGAAAACCTGAAGCACTGGCGCATTGCCAACAAAATAGAAGACAAGGAAAAGGTATTAGCCATGCTTACATTACCTCTCGAGCAACTCACGTGAACATTGTCATAGTCAGCAGTATTTAGTCATTACTGCGTAGAAATTATATAGTTTTTCGTATGGAGCATATATTTCCAATTTTTATCAAAAACTACCAATAAGTAACTCTTTTAATTGATGGCAGCTAATGTTTCGCGTCTAATTGATCTATCAACTAAGGACCCCTCATGTACCTTCGCGGTCAAAATGCTTGAAATTATGACCTTACACATATAGAAACCAGATCATTGTGTGTCCCAAGACTGACTCTGCATTAACATTGGTGTTGTTCAATGGTTCACAAGTATCTACTTGGAAGCCAAAAACGAGAGAAAGCCAAACTATGACACAATTCATTCGAACAGGTGCTCCTTCGGCGGTCTTGCATTCTCAAGAGCAAAGTTGTTCGAATGAATTGCAATATAAAACCTTGCAAAGGCCAGTAGTTGTAATAGAAATCAGTATTGATCTGCACACCTACAGCAATAATACACAGGTTATCTTAATCTATCAGAAGAAGTGCTGATATATCAAATAAGAGAAGTATCTTTTCGTTTCCTTTTCATATGAATACATGAAATAGTGAGAATTGAAAAGCACGCTTATGTCCAGCAGAACATGATAACACTCTCAAATGCATTACTGATGCTAACAGCTATGGAACTTTCGTTGGAAGCTTTACAAAGTTAAACTTTGCTTTCATATGTCTTTTTAAAAACTCACTTAAAAAATTGTTTGAAAATTTTTTCTAAAAACACTTCATATTTCAAACAAGTCCAAAGCGAGAGTAACATCTTAGAAAAGTTTCACATAACCATGAAATGGAGTGAACTCTCATACACATATCTGCCAAACTGCCATTCTCTAAATGCTTTGTTTATCAAAAAATGTCGCAGTTTTCGAAAATGTATGGAAAAATTTTATTCCAGGAAACCATCAGTTTTTGGTAAAAACATTGACTTCTACGGAAGCAATCTGTGTATCGCGACAATCTCCTCGTACATCACTATATTTTCAAATGATAAAAGACGAAAACAATTACCACAAAAGTAGAGCGGTATAGAGAAGTAGGAAATCTGTCAGGAAGAGAAGGATACACACAACTACTTACCTGTAAGTGGAACACCTTTCCATCAACGGTGACAGTAAAGAGACTGTTATTCTCGCCGTCTATACCCACGACGGCCCCATGAAGACGCATGCAGCCTGGAAGTGTTAGAAACACAAAGGCTTGACTAACTTGTTCACTTGCAAATCAATTCTAAAACACAAAAGAAAAAGTGGACCATATCAGAATTAACGACGAACTTGGCTTCTTATCAAACGTAAGAGGTTACAAATGAAGAATACAAAGAAATATCGTTAAAAAAAATCACACGGAAAATACAACACTTGTTTTTATTGAGGAATAATCCCTCAAAATAAAAAATAAACGTTACTAACCTCGCTGTTGACCTTTGAGCATCTTTTCTCTAGATGTGTAGTATAGCAATACATCCTCTTCCAGGCGAAACCACCGATACTGCCATCCATGAACCATATTGGTCCATTTTGATAAAGGCCCTTCCATCTTAAGTAACAGCTCATAGTCAACACAAACACTTCATCACTAGCAGATCCAAGAGAGAACTAGGCCTGGAAAAGAAGAATCAGAAGATCATGACGAGAGGAGAGTCAAATCGGCGCCGTATGAGGGAGGTGAGGAAAAGAGAGTCAGCCTAACACCCATCACGCAAGTGTACACATTCAATAATTACAGGATTAGCGATCCAGTTTTTCGAGTTCTTCTTCTTCTCTATAAACTTCGATTCTTAAAAACACTATTATTTTACTGTTTTTCTGTTGATTAGCCCAATAACAATAGGATAAAGGATAAAAAGGATAAAGCTCTCGACGTTGATCAATCCCTGAGGAATGCGCCATGCGTTCGACTTCAATTTTTAACTTCGTTTGAGGTGAGTGAATGCACATCCTATGACTCGCGGTGGTCTCCTGCTGAACCGAGTCAGTGCTGCTTATCCTTTCGGACAAGTCTGAGACCAGTCTGGACCAATTTACCAACCCCGGAGGGATAGATGGCTTGGTGAGCCATGAGCGCGAGATCGAACTAGAGACCTCGTGTGCGACGCAGGGCACCTCTAACCACTGCGCCACATGCGCTCTTATAACACAAGGACGATAGCAAAATTTTATTCGTCTTCGATGGTTCAACTTTTTCGTCTTCTGAGTCGATCATTCGAGTCTACTGTCTACAGTCACTAACTCGCCTTAGTTGTGGTCTTCGTCTTCGTTGTCGACCGAGTTCAATCATCCACTCACGAAAAACCTAACTCACTGATGCGCCACATTGTTTTTATCTGATCCATCATCATAGCGTTTTTTTCACTGTGCTGATCCTACTACTTCCAGCACTCGTTTTTCGTCTTCTTCTTGAACGGCGTGGAATACTGGTTACACGAATCTTCTTGCAATCTAGAGGGCAGCCCGTCTGTGGAGTTTCATAGGATGTTTTGTGGACCGCCGGAGAGAGGTGGGGGTGGAGCTCGGCTCTAAGGAGCCGCGACGAGCTTCACAATCACTCGGCCACGGCGCCCCGATGCTCTTGTATGGGGTAGATAGTCCGATGAGAAACAAAGCTGTCTCATAGAATGTTTAACGCCTTTCACGGGGTCTATTATGGCACTAATAGTGCTCGACGTACGTTTCAGCTTTCTCGCAAGTCTCATTAGTCTCACAGTCATTCAGTTACCAGCTCTTGTATAAGGAATGGACGGACGTACATGTAACATTCTGAGTAAGCTGAAAAGATCACCCAACGTGATGTTCTTTTAGAGTGATTGATGAACGAGAAGATTACGAGTGAGCAAAGTCCTAAGAATGGATAGTCGCTATCTCATCAGCCATCCTGTAGATGAAGGGATCGACAAGCAAGGTTCCCCATCTGAACAGTGCTCACCGAGTTTCGGTTCGATTCAGTTGACAACGAAGGCGAAGACCACAACGAGGACGAAGGACTGTGCGCTATCGACTCGAATCATCGACTCTGAGGAAAACGAAAACGTCGAAACGTTAGCCGAACAAATTCATCTGTAAAAACTTCGTGCTACTGATTTAATCAACAGAAAAATTTAGCTTGGTTGGAAAAATATCAAAGTGGAAGAGAAAATTATTTTAAACAGAGAATTATACTTGATAGTTTTCTACGCATCATTTGCTTCTTCAATGACATTGACCAAGTCCATCTTCCTGAGATATATTTTCGTGTGTGGGAGGTGTTACTGGGGTGCCGGACTGCGAAGTACAGCGGGGGTTCAACCTCCCCCCGCCCCTCCTACCCTCAGCAGGGCTACCAAGCTGAGACCTCAAGACTCCAAGGAACAAAACAGCTACACCAACATAGCTTCCCTTCGCTGGTGCCCACATTATCAGTGAAGACGGGCCGTTCAAGTATCAAGTAATACCCACTGATATAGAGTAGTATGCAAAACTTCTGCGTCAAGCGAGACTCGAACCCACACCTCACTTTATCCGGGAACGCGTTGCTCTAACCTGCTGCACTAGTGACGTCTTTTTGCTCACTACTCTTTCTACGCTACAACGCATACATGTCAAGTAATAGCATACAGGGTAACCTCTGTTAACTAGAAAATTTTTGCACACAAAAGATCGTTCAAATCTAAGGGCTATTCAACAAAATGACTTCACAACTGTTACTACATTACTATTAGTGAAGGAGAAGAATAGAACTTCAGCTACTTACTCCACCCTTGCCGTTTTTTCCTCAAGGGATAGTTCGATTCATTAGGATTTAATGATTTGTTTAAGTGACGAATCACTGTCTCTCTTTCGTGGTTAAAAAAAACAAGGATTAAGTGGTATTTAGCGGGATGCCACTTGTTCCCTTGCTCCTTGATTTTCTTTTGATTCTTCGTCATGACAGGACAAATGACGAGAGCTTTCCTCATTTGGGACATCATTTCATCCGAAACGGTATGCAGTTGAGAGTGATAGGTAGGCAGGAGCATCGCGATGAAGCGAGCACACAATGCGCACTCGCCGTCTTCAAGAGTAGCCGGCATCGTTGTTCCAAGACCATCTTTTCGTCTTTTCTCGATTCGAATAACTAATAAAAGCATCAGAATTCAACGGGCGGACCAGAAGTGGTGAAGATTCTGATGCTGACAAGCAGTTCAGTGATGCTGAAGATGACTTAGGTCTCCGTCTCGTATCGTTGTGAGCTTTCCCATACTAAAGTGGTTCCGAAAGATTTCATGACACAGAGAAGAAACGAAAACGAAGTGAGGGTTGTATGAAAATGATAATGCGATAGAAATCCTTGTTAGAACCACTTACAAGGTCAAAGTTCAGGCCATTTTCTAACTCAATATCCCTAAAATTTCATGAAAAGAGCCACTTGATTCCTGCGAAAAAGGACGCAAAAACACGCGTTTTCATTTTATTTTGAACATCAAATAATAACAAAAGCTCTGAAACAACCTCTTGGCGTTGATCAATCCCTGAGGGATGCGCCATGCATTCGACTTCAATTCTTAACTTCGTTTTGAGGTGATTGAATGCATATCTGGCCCTTACAGTGAATCGAGGTGGGCTGCCCGCTGAACCGAGTCAGTGCTGCTTGTCCTCTCAGACAAGTCTGAGACCTGCCTGGTAACAATTTACCGACCCCGGAGGGATGGATGGCTTGGTGAGCTATGAGCGCGAGATCGAACCACTGACCTCGTATGTGACGCAGAGCACCTCTAACCACTGCACCACATAACAAAAGTAACGATAATTTAACTTCTTCCAATTTCTACCTCGTCACTATCGATTGATTCATACTGGCGAAATCGTTTTCAACAAACTTTTCTACCCTATACAGCGCTTTTTCGAGTTTATAAAGGAGAGAATCAGAAGAGATTAAGCAAAAATTACTAGGAATTAAGGATAAGGAAGAAAAAGAATTAAGAATAAGGACGAATACAAAAGGTTGATAAAAATAATAAGAAATCTTGAAGTTACTATTCTATTTTCCAGCATAGATCGACCGCTCTTATCCATGGATTTGCGGGTACTAAGTTATAGCTTGCTACTTCTCAAAGCGACTATTTTCAGGGAAAAAAGGCGAGATGAGTGAAAAAAGCGGTCGAGGACGGGGGGAGGGGGGAGTGTGGTCCACGCAAAACAAAAGGGGAACTCGATTGAACTGAGGTTCTATTTTGACCACAGCGATAAACATGTAAACAAACAAACAAACAAACAACCAAAACAAACATAAACAACAGAAAAAGCAAAGCTCTCGATGTGCTCGTATCGGCCGTGTCTGTTGGGAAATTTCGCAAAAGCTGCGTAGTTATCGTTGCAAACCGTGCTCCCTTTGCAAACTTGTCAAACCCACAACATGTACGGAGGTGACGTGACTCATCAATCGTCTCCGGGACGGTTGCTGGCTCCTACTTTTCTATTGTAGCCTTTCCTTTACCAGTCTTAATCGTGGTTCGATCGATCCATCGATTGATCGATCGATGTCTGGTCGAGCGTCGACGACGGTGGCCGGACAGATCCATCGTGGTGATGTCCAGGTCGATTACCGGCTATCGAATGCCGACGGCGCTTGCCAGACCCGTCATCAACAGGTTTGAACGCGTGTTCTTTTTCTTTTTGTAATTTTTTATATTATTAACTTGGCACGCCGAGGTGCTTGAAAGCCAAGTGGGCTCTCATCGTGTTGGTTGGCGACTCGTGATCTGCATCTATTTACACGAGATATAGGAGTGGTCTGCTGGAAGGCTTTACTTTGTTCCCTTTATAGCTGTGTTATGATGCTGTGATTATAGACTCAAGGATGCCGAGTGACACACAAAATTCGCGCCCTATGAGGGAGTTGAGCCCGCAATTCATCGTATCGGGGCGCATGCTACCACTACACCATCGAGGCCCGTCGAGTCCCACCAGAAATCGGGGATTTTGTTTATTTATCACTCAACACCTTTAGATGTATTATTGTAGCATCATAGCACTGCTGAAATAGTGACGAAATAAATTGGCAGATATATGAGTACACGCATATATATATATATATATTATATATATATATATACGTATGTGTAGACACGCGTAAACGCATCTATATACGCACGCTTGTACATGGGTGTACCATGTATACACATACATGTGTATTTAATAGTTGTCAGCTTCACTGCATTTAGCCGATTTGTGCTTGCACGACGGTTTGATAGTTTATCCTTTCAGGAACCACGAAAGGCTAGATACCCATTGATGTAGAGCAATGTGCAAAATTTTCGCGTCAGGCGGGACTAGAACCCGCACCTCACTTTTTCCGAGAATGCGTGCTCTATCCGTTACACTAGTGACGCTCATTTTGCACATCGCTCTTTTCACGCTGCAGCGGTTAAATAAAAAGAATTTCATGAGAGTCTTTGTCATGCCCACGGCACAACATCAAATCTCACTCAGATACTGAGATGGTGGCGTCACGTCTCATGGGAAAGCTGGCAGACACCAGACATGCATGCAGATGCCGCCGCCTGGATTGCCACGCAAGCGGCGGGGCGACGCTGTCCGCCCATCAACGCTGCTCCTGAAATAGTTATATCGAAGAAAGAGTGGTGGCGGCGGTCGTGTAACGGTAGCGTGTACCCTGTCATAGATGCAGAGCGAGTTTGAATCCCGATTGGTGCCGAAAATCCTACACATCATACAGCATCAGTTTATAGGTACATATATTCTATATGAGGAAGCTTACGGAGAAAATTTAAAGGAACTTATCAATTGAGAAGCTATTAGAAAAATCTGAAATGCCCACGGCGCTGTTCAACAACTTTCTGAATGGGTTATGTGGGTTCTCGTTAGAACTTGTTAACCGCTTGACTAGGACTTTGAGATCCCGTATAGAACTCAGGCGACGGCGTCGCGTGCTGCAACAATGATGAGGTAGTTTATGATGGAATTTGGAAGTTATTTCCAGTGAATAATTGAATCGTCACTAGAATCTGATTGGGTGCAATTGTTGAGACTTTAATGAGGCTATCGGTAGTAGGAACAGCACTAATGCTTCTCAATAAACAAAACAAAAACGATGTGTTTAATGAGTCCTTTGCAAAAGTACTTATGCCCTGTTGTGAGGACCTGTTATACATTTCGTGCTGCCAAGAGATATGAATTTTTCTGTAGGGTACTGTGTACCTACAGTTCGTAGGTTTTATAATATTCATCTAATATTCGAATTGAGTACCAAGTCTGCACGGAAGCGCGCGCCAACACATCCACTGCGACAGGGATGTGAGCTAATAACAGCTCACATTGTTGTGAAGCGGTTAAACTGTAGTGGAGAGATTTCGTTGCTGAGACCTAGCACTTTCGTTAGGCAAGAATATGCTGCTTGATGAATGGGATTAAGTGTATAGCTTGAATGTATCCTAGGTAAGTGCAGTGCTTAATTCGTCTTTAATTTGGGAAGTGGCTTGGAGCAGACATTGTGATCGGTCATCCATAGAAATGCTTCCATAGGCATTTTCTATAGTAGACACAGGTCATTACCTTCCAATCTCCTTTTTTCTAAACCTCGCTATAAACGTTCGATATAGTTCGTGTGAATCTTTGAGGCCTTTTCAAGCTTAATATGTCACTGGCTCTTGTACGTTTTCTATAGTTGATCAGAGCCTCATACCCCAAGCTGAACCCTACTTTACACCAGGAATGGGAGACATTTTTGGTGACAGCACGTGATTTTGATGATCACCATTTTTCTCAGTAATTTCTTGGCTGATAGTGAATATGAAGACGGTAGAACAGTCACTGGGAAGATAATTTCTACATATTCACTAGCAACCAAAGAAAATCGACATAAAAAAGTGGTGGTAAGTCGCAGTCACGTGGTATTACCAAAACGTCCCCCCATTCCTGCTCCAAGGTAGAATTACTGTGAGACGTGTGGCTCTGATCAAGCGGGCGATGCCATCAAAGCGTAGCTGAGCCATGAACCTTCTGTATGATAAACGAACGTCTGAGTTCAGGATGTGTTCTATGCCGCAAATCCTTCCACAGTCGTTTCAAAAATGGCGGATGGAGACTGCGTGAATGTGGAAGGTGACATGGTTGGTTTCTCTATCTCGGATATATATATATATATATATATATATATATATATATGTATGAGCGCATGTGGCGCAGTGGTTAGAGGTGCTCTGCGTCGCACACCAGGTCAATGGTTCGATCTCGCGCTCATGGCTCACCAAGCCATCCATCCCTCCGGGGTCGGTAAATTGGTACCAGACGGATCACAGACTTGTCTGGGAGGATAAGCAGCACTGACTCGATTCAGCGGGAGGCCACCGCGAGTCATTGTAAAGGCCAGATATGCATTCAATCACCTCAAACGAAGTTAAAAATTGAAGTCGAATGCATGGCGCATCCCTCAGGGATTGATCAACGCCGAGAGCTTTATCCTTTATCCTTTATATATATGTATATATATGTATATATACATATATACGTATATATATAAACATGCATATGTACGTATATATATATATATAAATATGCATATATACGTATATATATGTTATATATCATCCTAAAAACATGAATTGTCCATTTTGTGACTTTAGTGACGCATTGTTCAGATCGAAGTGATAGCCGCAGACGAACTGCTTACGGAAGCTGTTGAGGAAGTTGGTGATTTAGCAAATGACAAGCAGTACGTCTACGAATATGACAGTGTGGTCCACACGCAGCATGATCAGAATATAATATTCCAGGTCCGTTTTCAGGTTCATTAATGTTTTCTTATATGGAGTGAAGAGAATTTTTTTCAGCTTTATCAACCGCTGGAAACATCCCATGGTACTTTCATGTGTCGGATATGTCTTGAATTGGGTGAAACGGTCGAATTTGACAATAGAACATCTTATGCACATCATCGTTACAAAGTTCACGGTTCTTACAATGTCAGTGGATCCATTCTAGCCGTTATTCCTTTTCTATTTTCTTTCCCTTTTTTTCAGAACAACCATGTGTGCCCTGTGCTACATTGTCGGGAGATCTACGCTTCTATGTCAGTTCTAAGGAAACATTTATGTGTAAGTGATATCCAGTTGGTTTTCATTATCAGAGCGATTTAATGAAGTTCCAGCATAAGTTCATAGCCGACTTTCCTTCAGCTTCAGACTTATCAATCAATTATGTCTTCTTTGTTGATTGAGCCAACCTCACGAAGTGCTCATAGTACTAGTCTATTCGGCTGGCGTTTTACGCATGTCGTTGTTTCCAGAGCCGATTTATCCGATTCGATGCTCTATAGTCGTTTGTCTTCGTTCTTTTCTTCATATAGACGTTAGTCGTCCGAAGATGATTCGCGTCGAACGAGAATGAACCGAAGACCTCAACGATGACGAGCGACTACAGAGCATCGGTTCGAATTAATCGTTTCTGAAGACAACGGGACTCGTCAAAACGTCATCTGATCAAATTGTTATCACAACAGCTTCTTAAAACTGGTTTAGTCAACAGAGACGATAAGATTTATTGAAGCTTTTACTAGGTCGATCATAAAATGCCCATTGAAATGCACTTTCGAACCTTCGCTAACGTGGGTGATTTTGAGGTACGTCTCTACTTCAAAATCACGTTGACGTAATTGTGCTTTTCTAATTCCTAACTTAAGTAACATAGTTTTACGTGATGGCTCAGCACGGTAATTTTTCATTTGTCAGCGTTTTCGACACCTTATTGAGACGCTATGCAATTGCCGTTTCATGATGCATGCTAAACAACCTCACAACCGGCGGCAAATTATGCATTGCTCCAAAAGTGAACACAAAATCATTCTCCAGTCGAGAAGGTACATTTTCTAATTAAAACATTCCTTCTCCAATTTTAAATATCAGTAAAATATTGTTATTAAATATAGAATTACCACCGAATACTCTAAAACGCCAACTAGTTCGCAACCGCTTATATGACCGTCTCTGTATAACGAAAGATTGTGAAATATGTCCTAAAGGCTGAGACGGTGATTACATGAGCGTAGGTACAGTCTACCTAATCTCTTGCAAAGTGTGTAGCGATAAATATATTGGCGAAACGGGTAGGCCGCTCTATGCCCGTATAGAAGAACACCCAGCTGACAAGCGTCTCATCAGACGGAACACCCCGCTAGGGACGCATAGAGCGCAAAGCACGACGGAGTTCATTTTGAAATCGAAGTCACCATCCTTGCACAGGAGCAAGAAACGTCAGCGCGAATGATCTTGAAAGCGTTTTGGATTAATACGACCAATCCAACCATAAACCGCAGGGAGGAATGCCTCGTTATCACTCGTGATTTGAGTCAGTACACAAGACTTGTTCTGATGGGCAGAGTGCATTCGAGCCTATGTGATCTTCTTCCGGTGATCTCCACTTGAATGATTCGGTGGAACACGTATAAAAAGCGGTGAGTATGTTGAGAGTTGATTTTGTGCTTCATGCGATTGAAATCTGGGTCTGGTGATTTTCTCTAAAGGAGTAATGAAGGTGTTTGGCCTATTGAATTGCGGGCAATTTGACCTTTGCAGGCTCTGAAGAAGGCGAACTGCTGAACCGTCAGTTGGTATATAAAGATCAATGTAACACCTTGTGTTTGGCTCAAAGATAAAAATCAGGAATTGTTTTGAAGCATGCCGAGGTTAAGAGACAGTCGGTCTTGGGAATTGCCAAATATCAGTTTTATCATTGATTCCAAGCCATAACAAAAGAATATTATTTTATTTGACCACATGATTTTTGACAAATCTATCTGCTCAGTGTTAACGATTGTTAAGCCCTCGCTAAGGTCATTGACTTTGAGCGCATATGTTTCGATCCCTAGTTTAGTCATGTCTCGTTTTGTAATCTGCCTTTTTTGTTGTGAATGATTTTTTTCATTTAGACATAAACTGCCGAAAGTGCGCATGATGAAAGAAGGAGCATGGTGCCCAGCTCAGATCTCTTTCCGAACCGATACGAAAACGGGGTGAGATTCTGTATATCCATAATGGTGAAAGAATGACTCACATTCAACTAAAAATTTCCGTCGTCAGTCGAGATTTCCATCATAATTCTCCCATATTTTGATCAAATCGTCTGATCTACCTCGAGAAATTTCTGTTTTAATTCGTGTTTTAGTCGCGTTGATGCTTTCTATCAGCTCTTTCATTATGGTCACGCAAGGGAATATCGGGACCATAATGCTGAGGGTTACGTGGAAAGTGCAGTAGTTTCATCGGTGTGAAATTCATTCCTCGTTTTCTAGATTTATTTTACAGTTTGAGGATTTGAATTTAAATATTCGTCCTTCAGTGAGATCCATTCATCATGTATTCTTTCAGCCAAATCGACCGCTTGAGTTGGTTTTTCCAGAGATGCCTAAACGTTATGCCGATAGGCCTATGCAGTATGTTAAGGTTCATCAACAGTCTTTGTATAATTTTTTTTGGAGAAGGTTCAAAAAATCTGGGATGGAGTGTACGTAATTTTTCAACATGTTGGCTTTTAGATAGACTTACTTGCTGCTGATAGTTGTGTCTACCTCAGCACAATATATTCGCATATTCTAATAATTACCGACATAAAGACTGGCTTCATGTTTGCAAAGCCTATTCCTAATAGTGGCGTTCGACAGTTGCTCATACGAATTGTTACTGATATATTTCTGCAATTTGGAGTACCAGGTATTTTCAACCTTTTCTATTATCATTAATCTGTAGTCTGAAGGACAAAGTTCTACACTTTCCATTGAATTTCAAGTGTCTCACAGAGGTTCTTCACCTGCACGAAATGAGGCTTTAAGACTTTAGAGCTTTCCTACATTAAGGAGAACTATCGACATAGCAAATTGCTCTTTCTAGTCTGCTGAACAGCGACACTCTGATTTTCTAACTAGGTATACTTTCAGCAAAGCTTAAAATTCCATCTAAAACTATTAAGTAGTATGCAGAACATTCGGTTAGCGGAGTTGAACTAGCGTTCTGCATACACCAGAGATGCTTGTTACCACTCCGCCACCGACGCTACCGCTTTACTGCTATCACTCTTTCTTTTGTATGAACCATCATAGCTGTGAGTAACCAACCTATCGGATTTAGTCGGATAAGCACATATCCCAAGACCGACTGTCTATTAACCTCGGCATAGTTTGAATAAATGAATAGTTTCTTCTGTTTAGCCGTTCCGAGGTGTTATTGATATTATTTATTGAATATTATAAATATTCAATAAAAATATATCATAATATTCAATATTCCGTATTGAATATTATAATATTCAATAAATAATATCAGTAACACCTCGGAACGGCTAGACAGAAGAAACTATTCATTTAAGCACATATCGCTATTGAATCCAGTTGCGCTTATTGAGTTTGTATAATTCAAGGATCTCCTTACTTTCACTGCTTTTATAGCAGTGGCATAATGTTTATAACGTCGTGCCACTACTCAGAGTAGTAAAAATATGGAAATTCTTAGCTTGAAAATAGGTAACTGAAGTATTTATGATTAGTTAGTAGCGATCGAAACAACGCGTGGAATGTTCGATGATATAAATTCCGTTATGGACTAGGCGATCGGGTCATGGTACAGGTAAACGCAACAACAAGACTGTCGATCATAAGGATTCGATGTGAAGAGATTCTCCGAGAACTGTCGCTTCTGGAAATTCAGTTAACTACAAACTAAAACAAATGAAATTGTGACATCTTGGCTAAGGTGCTAGCTGTTGTAGCGGACTCATTGTTGTTGTGTCTTTTTAGAAGGATATAGTTGCTCCCACTCGCTAACACTAATTCGTGAGGTAATGAAGGCGATTAATGGCATTTTCTGCGTAAGTATCAAGGAAGTTCTTCATGATGTAAGTTCCTTCACTTTGCTCTCTTGGCTAGTAGAAATGTTATACTCTAGTAGTTAGCTCAAACAGATATCTGCACTGTTTTTTGTTTGTTCTCGGCAGTGAATGTTGAGAATCCAAAGAACGTGTATTCGAATCTAATGTATCGATACGCAGTAGTTCTCTACTAAGTGGACTTGAAAGCCTAACAATGGTCATTAGATATCAATGCTTATGTATGTCTCAAATGATTTACATTGTTATTAAGACTCCAGACTATGGCGCCTTTTTACGATCACTGTATGAACAAGCTGCTCTGGAACTGCAGAGTAAGAGCCGATGGGTAGAAATGGTGCAGTTTACGACAATGGTATTCAATCAGTCAGGAAAAATGTCACCATTCAAGGTGTGATTCTATGGTTCTCTATTTTTCTCTTTGATATTTAATCGTGCACTGGATTGTCCTTCATCGACTAAACTGTCAAAGAGGGAGTGACTATTTGCCAATCGTCCGCAGATGTTCGCCTGTACTTCACTGACAAAGCACAGTTTGGTCCCCAGCTGCAAGCCGAAAAACGAGCCATCCGCCATTCGACTCACTACCTGACTTTTGGTCAACTAGAATTAGAATATTAACTATATGATTGTGTGCAATAGAAATAAGCGTAGAAGTGGAAGGAAAGTAGCAGTTATTCGGGATAATAACTGTTACATAAACCGTTACTAGACTGACACACGCCCCTTTTGATCATTCCGAGTAGTGTTGAGAATTCCTTGTTTATTTGCATAAATGATCGCCACATCATACCGCACGGATCCCAGCACATCTAGCGCTCATTCGTTTGTTCCCCTTCATCGCTTCAAGGGTCTTCGAACATTTGCGAGTAGTTTCACTTGCTGTTTGAGGATTTTGTCTTTTTCATGAATGACGTACGCTAGTTGGACAAATCGCGCAATCTCGGAAGAGCGTGAACTAAGGCGTTATTGAATTATTGCAAGGAAAAGTTGGAAGGAGATGAAACCAGCATCTTCTTTTGTGATAGCCTGTATCAATAATCACTCGTCCCTCGCCCCACAAAAAACTTGATAGCTTCCCATACATTCCAAAAAGAGTGCTGAAATCTTTCAGTTTGCATTAATTTCTTAATCTTATAGCATCGTTTATAGCGAATGTTCAATCGCAACCCCTGCAATATACCCGGACATAAAGTACCTCCATGGCTGCAAAACGAAAGTTTTGCTTTCTGTGATGAAGATAAGGAGAGCGATGCTGTGCTTGATGGGGAGGACGAGCAAGTGCAATGCGATGATCATCTCCTTACGAATTCACCCAGATTTGTCACCGGTGACAAAGTTTATGTAAGTATTTACTCTGTCGCTAAAGTCATCTTATTTTTTTATTAGTTGATTTTGAGTGGCTTCATATGGATCTTCTTCTTATACTTTTGTTAATAGTATCATGAAAGGTCGATTTCATGCATTTCATTTTTCTAATTTTGAGCATTTCCATTAAAATGTAACTATTGTAAAGGAGTACCTAGTTTTTCTCCCAGTTCAGAATGAAGTTCTCAAGATTATTTAGGAAACCTTTCAATCGACTACTTCGAGACCTCACTTAAAAGCAGTAAAATCTGATAACATGTTTTGAGCCTTTTATGAGGTTTACTCTGGTACGTATAAAGCGCTACACACCTGCTTCGGAATTCCACCCTCATCAATAGCACAGTGCTCTTTCGTTTAGTTAGTTCTTCGAGGACTTTTGTGGGAGGTTTTGTTATGCCCACGTAACAGTTGTGCGCTGTACAATCGACCATCAGTCACTCTAAAATAACACCATGGTGATCCCTTCACTGTACGTCGAATTGAAAAGTGCGTAGTCGATTTCTCTTTACAAGGGGTATGTTCCCGAGGAGATTGAACGAAAAAACGTGATATTGATGAGCCTGAAATATCACTCTATAAATGCCGTAATAGATTTTGTGTAAGGCTCAAAGTATGATATTAGGATAGATATAAATATTTCTTCATCGTGGTTTTCAAGAAACAGTCGTTCAAAGAGGTATATATTGTTGTATTGTGCATACCTCTTGCTAAGCATCGACTTAAATACGTTGGCAGCCATGATTTATCTTGCTGAGAATGTACTATTCTTCGGAACTCGATCTCTATAATAGGGGGTGAGTGGCTGAGAAAAGGCCTGATTATGGCGGTACCGTGTGGGGACTGGAGCACCCACATGGGATCGGCAAAAAACGAGAAAGGATACTGCCCAACTGACGAAACTGCAAGATCGAAACACGTATATCGGGCTCTATAAGTCAGCCCTTTTTTAACAAACCACATGACATGCGTGGCTAAAAAATGACTATTTGGCATACGGCGATACCGCCGAAATGCGCGTAAGTTGAAATGTAACCAAGAACAAATATAAGCCGACAAAAACTTGAAAGGCCAGAAACTTTTGCATAGGCTATAAATGAAGAGTGAAAGTTCTTATTCATTGTAGATTTTGATCAGTTTTCGTCTCTAACGTCACTTCTAGGTCGGCAATTGTTTTATGGATCGTCTTGAGTCGTCTATGAATTTCGTTAGATTCAAAACTCTTTTGTCCATCTTCTTGATGACACAAATTTTTTACTTTTAAAAAGGGACGATATGTAACAAGAGCCAACGACAGACCGTGATGTTATTATGCAATGTTAGATTTGACTTCTTGCCATCACTGAGTCTGGTTTCTACGATTTCCATACACGGCATTAGTAGCTTTTCTAATTAGGAGCGTCATAATGTGACGGTGAAGAATACACAATTATTGTTCTAAATAGATTTTGAAATGAATGCTAGTGAGTCTTCATTACTTTGGAATTTTGGGAGACTGGTTTTATTTTCTGGTTTCAGTTGCGAAATTTTGAAAACACGGTATCCCGAAGCAATACGCTACCATATCTATATGGCTATATTGGTGAAACTGATTGGGAAAATAGCCCTCGTTTTCCCTATCGTGTCCATTTTTCGAAAACAAAACACCCTTGGCCTACAGAAAGTCAGTTATGAGATTTCATTGAATTTTTATCTTGTGAACTATCATATGTAACTATTTTTGGTTTTCCAGGCTCAGAAAGTATTTGGGCTAGCTCATATGACGTCTTACCAACCACACACGATTTGCTTGTCATTTCGCAAGAAGGTAAATGTTTCCTTTTCCCGGAAATGATTTCGACATTCGCCTACTTGTGGGTGTTCCAATGAGATTGAGTTTTGAAAAAGTGAGCACAGAATTCAATATCTCGTAGTTAAAAGTTTTAACCCTTTTGCTGCTAACTAGGAAAAGTCAGTTAATTCGAGGCATATTTTTAGTGACTTCTACATTACTTATTTTCAGAGAAAGTTTTCGAAATAATCCAGAATTTAATCATCTAGAAAGAATGCGAGTGGCGTCGAATATGTTCTGTAGTTGTGGCGGGGGCGATTACGGGGTCCCGTGTTCACTTTTTCGTAGTCACCTTTGCACAAACGCGATGGCGAAGGCATGCTGTTTGAGTAGCCGAAAACCTTGTGATTATCACGAGGAATACATCGATGGTGACGATAACTATAACGTGAGTTCCAATGTATGTTAATTATCTTGATTTCTTTCCTTTGGGACTCGTTTTGTTTGTGTGCACTTTGTTTTGCTGGCCATATTCATTTAACCCCTTTCCACCACATTTTTCCTTAACAAGAATCTATTTTTGTAAGTAGGAAAGTGAAATTTTTCTTTAAGCGTATGGAATCTCTTGCAAAAGCCTACGTGAATACTCAGCCAACGACGAAGAATCTCAGGTAAAGGCATTTACATACTTATTTACATATAAAGCTCGTGTGGCGAATTGGTTAGAGGTGCTTTACAACACACGTGTTCGATGAGTCGCTGTTGATGGTTCGATCACACGCTCATGCCTCATCGGCCTCCCGTTCCTCTGATATTGGTGAAGTGGTTCCAGACTTCTTTGAGAGGATACCAGCACTGGCTTGGTACACTTGGCATGCCACCACGAGTCGCCAGCTATGCATTCAGTCACCTCATACGAAGCTACAATATGAAGAATGCAGCTAAAGGAATACATAAGGCGTCCCTCGGGGATCGATCAACTCCGAGAGCTTTATCCTTCTTTTATAGATCATATATAGTACATAAGTATGTTTTTTTCTTGTCTGTACGTTGATTTGATTTTCAGACGTAAATGTTCACCACTTGATCCTGAGATTATTGTTATATCTGAGGACGATAATGTTTTCGAGGTGCCAGTGTTAACAAGTGAGAGGTAACGTGCTCGAAATTTCTCTGTCATGATGTGACAAAAACATTCAAATTTCTTAAGGTGTAAAAGAAAAAGAGCAAGGGAGGAATCGACATACACGTTGGTATCCCCCATGGCAACTGTTAATGGAGATCACACAGTGACTACAGCGTTTTCAAGGAGATCACAAGCTGTGTCTGATGTGAATAATGAGGTAAGCATCGGAACGAATTCGTACTTTGTACAGAAATTTCCTTTTGTGTTCAGAGAAATACTCATTTGCTTCTTCACTATTCATAGCATAATAGTGACCATTGCTAGAAACTTCTCTTATCTTACGTGTAATTCTGCAATCTACGTTTTTTATTTTGTCTTCAGTATAGATATATATGCTAGGGACCCATGTGCTGCAGTGGTTAGAGGTGCTCTGCGTCGCATATGAGGTCGATATTTCGATATTGCGTTCATGGTCCACAAAGCCTTCCACCCTGTTGGGGTCAGTAAAATTGTTACCAGACTTGTCTGGGAGGATAAGCAGCACTGACTTGATACATTGGTAAGCCATCACGAGCCATTGTAAAGGCCAGATGTGCACTCAGCCACCTCAAACAGAACTCAAATTAGCGAATTCATGGCTCATCCCTCGAGATTGATCAACTCCAGGGCCTTATCCTTCTGTCCTTTATGTACATGCTATTACTTAGTTGTTTCTGTTATAAAAGTGCATAATTTAGCAACGTCGTAGTGAAAACGGATCAAATACTGAAGCCAAATCAACTGCTTTGTCGTCATCTTTGCAGGAAGCAAATGTTCGTTATAAAAGTTATTTTCTCTATAATGGGTTGTTCGAAGATAATCAAGATTGTGGAGTGGTTCACTTTCTGTTTGGTTTCGTTTACTTCTCATAGAAAGTGATGTTTTTTGCGAGACAATTTCATTAGTTTCCGTTTTTTGAATGATTTATGCCGATCTAATTGTTCTCGAGCAAGCCTGATTAGTTTTAATCAGCTACCATTTTCTATTATAATATAGTTATATTATTATGTTATAATATAGTTTTTTGCTTCTCCTAATTTTCATTTTGTAGGCTTCCAAGCCACAAACACGTAGATCGACAAGGAACTGTAAAACGAAAGTATTCGAGGACTTCATCACCGCTGTTTGATATGTTCTTTGTTATTGTTTAGTCGTATAAATGTGCCGGTTCAATACTGAACGATCTCAGACTTGTTTACGATCTGAAAAATAAACAATTTGCTAAAATTTTTGTATTATTGTGTTTCATTTTGAAGGTTGTTTATTCCTTGTTATCCAGCCACTCCGTTACAAAATACAATTTAAGTGCTCACTGCTATTGTAGAAATTTCGTATCGAACATTCTAAGTTAACTTGCAGCGATTGGAAGTATCTCATGACTGCGCTTGTTGTCAATCCTATGTATTTCGTAGTGTAATCCCTATAGTTATTGTTATTCTATGAGTTGTTACTTTGAAATCAAAAAATTTCACTTAGTCTCGGAAGTATCCCATCGAAGTTACTCGTAATGATCTGGTTCTTCTGGCTCTGGTTACGTTATCTCAATCACTTTTTTCCGATGATGTTGCCTTTTTAGGTTTTTCCCGCTTCTGCATTGGAATTACGTTTTTACTACTGATTTCTAGATTCTATCATTGTATGGAAAAGCTGGAGATTTTACAAGGTCTGCACAATAGATTTCTCTTTTCCAAGTCTCCCATGATGTGCATCTACCCCTCTCAAGGATGCTTTCTTTTGACATGAATTTAATATTTGCCAGGCTTATTTTGTAGTCAAGATAGGTATTAATTGAGTGTTAACCCTTTGAGAACGATGAGGGTCAAGTTTTAGGTCTTCTTTCGCCGAACTCAGCTTTTTATTCAGAATTCAGGAAATTATGCGAAATGTTGGGGATTCCGGCATTTCGCTCGGTTTTTAAAAAAGCTAGGGAATACGCTGTATCAGCAAAAATGAAATTATGGTTCACACTCGGTCTGCCTTATTTGCTCTGCCAAGGTCCGATGCTTTCTATTGAACTACACCCAGACTCATTCGACAGCCCAAATCTCGGCGAATTCTAGGCATAAATTGGATCGCGAAAAAGTTTCTATGGTGCAGTATGAGATCAAACACTAAATCAAGTTTCACATTCGGGGTTTTCTTTGCACATAGGAATTATATTTGCACAAAAAGTACACAAACTTGGAGAGAAAATCACGTTCCATCAGAGCGGTACCAACAACCTAAAGTATTTCCCGAAACAAAAAAATCTTTGATGAAGAACGGAACGCGCGCTATTGGTGATGTCTGTTGTGTCATTCGAAAAGAATCAAATAGATTGACTTATAGAGCCCGATACACATGTTTCGACAGCCAATCTTTTCGGCCTCCTTTCGGCCTGTCTCAGTCCCCTATAGTAAGAGTAGGCGACGAACTAACATCTTACACTGTCTGCCAAGTGAATTGTCAAGTCAACCCATTTAACATACCACATGACATGTTGGGTCTAATAATAATTACGAGATATTTTAAAATTTGAGCGTGGTCTTAAGAAAACACTTGAAACCAAAGTTATGATCTACTGACGATACCAGCCAAGAGCAATCGAGTGTTCAGCACTGTCTGTTCGATGATAATTTCACTTGACAGATAGTGTAAAATGTTCGTCGTCGCCTACTCTTAGCATAGGGGACTGAGAGCTCTGAGAGGATTGGCTAAAGAAGAAGTGTACCGCCTGACTGATGAAACCGTCAAGGTCGAAACACGTGTATCGGACTCTATAAATCAGTCCATTTAACAGGCCACATGACATGTTGGCTCAAATAATAACTACGAGATGTGTTGAAATTTGGGTGTGTTCTTGAGAAAACACTCGAAACAAAAAATTCAAATAGGTTCTTTGAGAAATTTGGAATTGAAACTTTCAATAAAGTTCGGAGGCAAAATCCAACCAGTTGACTTCCGCGGACCCAAGATCCTCTGTCCCGGTTAGTCACCACCTACACTACTCGGCTGTAAGAATCTCGAGGCTCTCGGCGTTAATCAGTGCTTTAGGGGTGCGCCATGAATTCAACTCTATGTGCAGTATCGTGAGATGTGATCAATGCAGATTTGACCTTTGTTGTGACAATTGGTGGTTTATTGATGTATCAAGTCAGTGCTGCTATCTTCTTAGACAAGTCCGGTATCAATTCGCCTCCCTGGCGTATGAAGGAAGGGGCTCGGTGAGCTTGGGCGCGGGAGCGAACCGTCGACCAAGTGTATGTTGCAGATCGCCTCTGGCCACTGCGTCACACGCGGGTACTTATTACGCATTCTTTTATGAGATTCTATGTGAATCATTAACGCGGGTTTTCTTCTATAATATCCACCTGTTCATAGGTGCGTTTTTTGGATTTTCCAAAACAGAGTTTGCCTAGCTCCACATCAATGAGTTGTCCTCTGTGATTAGAAGTACGCTTTCAGTTACGAGAAGCTAGTGAAGCCGTGGCTTGAATAGGTAGAGATGGACGTCGGCTTTGTACGACGCCTTAAAAGTCTGGTCGTTTATCGCGAACGCTACGATCAGCCACCGGAAAGTGCATGCATGTTTGTTACGAACTCACTAACACTCGAAGGCAAAATCAACATCTTATCCGAAAAGGTATTTGGTCTTCATAATGCTAAGTTATTTAGGAACAAAATCAAATACTTATAAGACTTGCGCTTATTTCTAAGAATTCAGTCTGTACTTTTATTTAGCTTTTTATATGTTTATAAGCCTCGAAAAATAGGATACCGCCGATTACTTGATTTCTGTAACTCTCGACAAAGATCGACGTGATCAAGTAGCAAGTGGGCTGTTATTTTATCTGTTGACCGATGGCGTCAACTTCAGCAAGGTTCATGTTTCTTCTTTTTACCAAGAAACGATCAAATTACCGTGTGTGGAACTCTGCTCTTTTTTCAGTATTTTCGTTACCTTTCAATTATCGCGAATGACCAATGGTATGCCGCCCTCTGTAACGTGAATATGATCCTATTTGAATTATGGCCGAAACTGCAGGAGCCCTGTCGGGAGCTTTTGTTGCAGTTTTTTCGAGAAATAATCAAACTAAATGTTCCCAAGGTTTGTCGAATATATATAAAGGCATAGGTATTACTGACTTATGCATACATATGTATGTGCGTACTTATATATTTTATATGAACATATGGATTTGTGTGCGTATCATGTACATGTGTATATCTTTGAGTGGTTCAAGTAGGGTATAAGGGAACAAATGATAAGTCGACCTCATTCGGTATAAAAAAATTTCTCATAAGAGTTTTAGTAATCATTCGAAAGCTCAAGTTTCTGGCTACTGAGATATATGGCCAATTTTTCAAAAATACCTTTTACAACGATGTAGCATACAAAAAAAAAGTTTAGCACCCGCCGCGCGCCTTCATTTCTGTCGCGCGTATAATTCGCTGGAAACTTGAAAATATATGAACGTATAGAGAAAATTTTGCAGTATCTGATTCAGCCGTTTTAAATGGAGTTGTTTTAAACAGAGAAGAACTCCCCAAATGAATAATTGGTTGCGCCCTACATATCTAACAGTCAGGGCGTCATCGACCCCATTGCCTCCCAGCCCGTAGATAAGCCGGTAAATTAGCTCAGCGACTTTGTGAAACTCGACATTTTCTTCTCTGCTACACTACAGTGTAGCGGTCTTTCCAGAAATTAAGGATAGCATTAGAATCATTGGAAACTTACGCCCTCGAATGATTACTAATAGTCTACAGAAAGAGCTATATTCGGCGAGGTGTGAAACGGATGTTCTCTTTCTTCTACGGCGCTATCAAGAAAGCTTTTCCAAAAAGCAAGCACATCTGAGTTCTTGGATACTTTTGATATCGAAAGAGTACTAGCACCCTAAGGAAGGAGCTTTGTTCAGCCAAATATAAGCGAGTAGGAAAATAAACGCGACATATTTTCATTTGGATTTTACAGGGTTATGCACCGTGATAGCCAGATATTCAAGCTTTCGAGGGAATACTGAGACTCCTATGAGAAATTATTGTAGAGCGAATAAGGTCGAGTATTCGTTTGTTCACTTATAACCGAATAGAACCGTTTATGCACATGTATGTATGTAGGTAGGTACAGATACATATGTGTATATATGTTCGTGCATATGTATGTGTATATATACACATACATAAACATACGTATGGATATGTACTTGCGTAGATATACATACGTGCAGATATCCTTCCAAAGACCGATTTTCATCAAGCCTCGACATGAAATAAAAATAAAAGTTTCTGAAAAAAAATGCAGAGGTTGGTATATCTTGTTCAGAACGATGTCCAACTTTTTGGCGATTTCGACTCCCTCGAAACTCATCGTGTTGCTCAAGATCTCATTCAAATATTGACTTGATATTTCATGAATCTAGGGATAATTTCAAAAATCAACATGAGTGCTCATATTCAAAATCCGTATTTCATATGTATGTGCACGTTCGCATACGTGTATGTGTGTACATATGTATGAACCCACACATATATGCGAATATATATATATATATATATAAATAAATAGATAATATATATATATATATATATATATATATGGATGTATACCACCTATCTCCTGTATCACCTGTAGTCTCATTAATCGTCGAGTGACTCCATCAGGCACCAGTCGAACTTCCATCTTTGCTTATCGCGCGCATAAGTAGGCCATTGTATCAGCTCCGTGCTCTGGGAATTCGTTAAACTTCATATATTCCTATTGTTTTCGTTGAGAAATCGAATTATCGCGTTGATAGTCTTCCTGCGATGCGTTTGACGTTTTGACCAATCCAGTCGGTAACGACTTTTGTCCATCGGTTATTGTTGAAACGCATCATTTGTCCGACACACTTTGTCTTGGGCTTGGTGTATAGAAAGGCCTCTTTGGTTCCCAATCGTTGCCACAAGTCAGAACTTCGAACGTTCTTTCACCTGCGAAATTCGGGACACTCCCTAACGTCGATCTTTCAGCTACTCGTTTAATAACGCCAAATAATCTTTAATTTTTGCACGTAACGGCCAGGTTTCTGATGCATGTGTTGAAGCGGAGCAAATCGTTGAGTTAAATAGAGGGGCACGGAGTCGGATGTTTTGCGGCTCTTTTCTTCCTCGGTATTCTTGAACGTTGACAAGCTGCGTGCTTTTTTCAGCATAACTTTGGAGCTAGATCGTTGCGGAGCGTTTGGAAATATCCGTTTCTATGAGGGTGAATGGGGCATCAGAAACAATCCGCAATCGTCCCACAAGGATTGACGAAGTTGGAGACCCTTCCTTCCCCCTAGTTGATGTTGGTCTCATAAGAACAGTGTCATTAGCGAGGCGAATAGGGTCGGTCGTCGATTTTCTGTTCATATTGTCCATTCCATTATTTCATTAAGTTTTGAAGGGTTGATAATGACTAATCATTTGTGGGATGGTATCGCCTTGTCGAGCTCCTCTCCTTACTTCAATAACAATATCTCCCAGACCGACTATACTGAACCTCGACATGGTGAGAATGAATCAGTGGCTTTTTTCTTGAGGTGTTTCGAGGTTAGTAATAATGTTATTTATTGAATACTACTAATGCGGTACAATAACACGGTCTAGTAATGAAGTACAATAGCATGATGATATAATACAGTAAAGTGGCTAACGTTTCGACGAATCTCGCCTTTTTCAGAGCTTGGAAAAGCCAAATTGATTTGCGATCCATTCAGTTGAAAACCTTCATAACCCCGGCAGAAAACGTCAGAAACAATAGGGTTGCATAAAAAAAAGCTTCATTTCATAACGCTCGCCGTTTGGATGTTTTGGGTCCTCCATTTTTTAATTGAAGACCAGCCGATCAGAATCAACGCATCACTAAGGCTGTGCCCTGACCAGGTCGCGAAGATTAGCCTGAGGTATGGTGTAAGATCGCACGTGATTACGACACAGTCCTCTTTGCGGTTAGTAATATAATTGTAAATGACGGTGTTTTTCCAAGAGCGGCTATTGATTTAAATACATCTCAGTATATAGTAGTTCTAGTGCACTGCTGTTCGAATTTAGCACTTTTCTCTCTTTTTCGGAGAACAGCATGTTACGCAAAGGAGAATATGGTTTGTGATCCCATGCAGAATTTAGCCGTAACAGCAACATCGATTAGACCGAACCTTTAACTTACTAAGAAGTGGTCTATTCAGTTATGGAATCTCCATTGGGAGGCTTCCACGTCGACCGTTGAGAGTGAAGCTTTGGAAGTGTGAGCTACCGTGGATGGTTTCGGTCTCCATGATATACTCAGACATCTTCCCTTTTCAGAGTACCTCTAATCACTGCGCTACATGCGCTCCTGTGTATATGTACATATATATATATATATTTATATATATATATGTATGTACATATGTTTATATATGCATACATATACACGTGCATACATACGCATATATGTGTATACATGTAAATACATGTATATGCACATTATCCTAGGGTCTAAATGGGCTCTATGCTAATAAAGTCTCGTTGAAGTCGGAGAAGCAAGTATTTATCAATATGTTTGAAATTAGAAAGAGATCTTTGTAAATCACTAGACGTTTCTTAGATTGAAAATGTGATAACAAACCTCGTACGATCCCTTAATGGAAGTGTCGAATGGAATTACAAATTGCGGCATGCTCACGTGGTAAGTTATATTGTTTCATTCTTGTATAAATCGAGCATTGTATACCTGGATTGTTACTACCTCTTCGTTTAAGTCAGCTTTTTCACCAAGTAACATTTTAAGATTGCCTCAATCCTTAGCGAAAATGAAGCTTGGTTGATAAATCTCCGACAAGGTAACTACATGCCTCTGAGTGTATTATCAACATTTGGACATTTGATAATTGACATACCACCCGGTGGAGCATTTGAAGATATTCGAATCGCGCTCATCCAAAGTTTTGTCTTCATAGTTCGGTAAGCCCGCTGCACTTACAATAATATTTGTTCCGTTCATTAATAACATAAAATACAGCGATCTATGTCATTCCCTAGAAACAGCCATGCATTCAATGTAATTGAATATTTATCTGGCTTTACAATGATTTATAGAGGAATTCTGATATATTTAAATTAGAGGCTTCATCTCCGAACAAATGTGTCGCCTAATTTGCAGACCCTCAGTCAACCTAGGGCATAGGATAGAACCCAGGACAGTGTACATCGCAGAGACTTCTAAATACTGCGCTGCGTACACATCTTTATTCCTGTCAATAATAGAGAACTCTGTAGCTTCCTTTTTTGTGAAATGGGTTCTTTTCTGTTAGCGCAGAGCAATTGAGCAGACGATCCCTTTTACTGGGTAAGAATTTCTTATCAGAGTGTTATTAGATTGGAAAGAAATTTGTGGGGTTCTTGTTAAATTCAAAATTTATGCATGAATTGCAAGCAAGAACAATGATCACTATTCTTCGAAGTGAGGACCATCGTTTTCTAAGACTTTTTGACACCGATTCGCCAAGTTTCTAATTCGGAACCGATTCTAAAATCGGTTTCTCAGTGAATTGTTGAGCAGTTGGCGACGATTTTCAACTCTTTTGGCGGCGTACGCTTCAGTAAGTTCGTGCGGATCTTGTTGTTATTTCCTGTGGACAAAGTTAAGTTGGTGGAAATGACATAGTACAGTTGTATGAAAAAAGCTGAGTTCGGTTGCCTATTCGCGATCACTTGACGATTGTTATCTTCTAAAGCATCAATCAAATTTTCGTTGTTCAATTTTGTGAAACTCTTGAACGAGGCTTGTTTTTGAGGTTGAAATCCACATAACAAAGTGTAATATTCCCGATAAACCTTTTTGAGCCATGCATGTGGTCTGTTATAGGGCAACTACAGAGCCCGATACACGTGTTTCGACCTTGACAGTCTCATCAGTCGGGCGGCATTCTTCGTCTTTTGCCAATCCATCGGGTATCAGTCCATGAATGCATGGAGTTATCTCACGCTTATCAAGGTGCCTCACAACTATCTTTTCAACCGTAGTAGTAATCATTTGAAAGCTCAAATCTCTGGCCACTGCGCTATATAGCCGTTTTTCGAATATCGAAAAGACCTACTTTTTGTAACATTGTAGCATACAAAGTAAAATTATGTTTTACATCTGCCGCGCAATTTCAATATTACTCTGCTTTGAGCACGAAAAGCATATGAACATCTAGAGGAAATCCCATAGTATCAGAATCATGCTTTTGATCTTGAGTTTCTTTCAGAGCGGAGGTGAGATTCTCGAAATGAATAACAAAAATCGCACTTCACATACGTAATGCATGTGCGCAATCGATCGATCGCTGTGTTGAAACCGCGGCGGGCCCTTTCCCCTGCTCCCTTTCCACGACCCGTAATTAGCCAGAAAACATGCCGGTATGTGATCAATACTGTTTTCATGCTAAACTGCGGAGAAACGGTCTTTCCAGAAAATAAGCACAGCGCTGGGATCGTTGATGCGATCGAATGATTACTGATAGTTCGAAGGAAAAGATTTGTGCTTAAGAGAAAAACGCGTATGTGGAACACAGATGTTTTCTTTCTGTTCAGCGTTCATGAAGGTTTTAGAAAAAAATGGCCAGCTGATGCAGCTCGTTAGCCAGAATTCAAACATTCGAATGATTACTGAGAGTGCAATGATGAGTCTTTGTCCAGCGAATAGGGTCGTTCATTCACTTGTTTAGCGTCAACAGAAAAGAACCGTAAACACTTTTTCATCGAAACAGCGCAGCGTTGATTTCTTGCCCTTGGTGAACAGAAGAGAGCAGGATAAATCGACGAGATTGTCATTCTTGACTCGCGCTCATGGCTCACCAAGCCATCCATCTCTTCCGGTGTCGGTAAATTGGTACCAGACTAGTCTGACTTTCCTTAAAAGATAAGCAGCACTGTCTCGTTACAGCGGGAGGCTACCGCGAGTCATTGCTAAAGGCCAGATATGCAATCAGTCACCTCAAATGAAGTTAAAAATTGAAGAAGAATGCATGGCGCATCCTTAGGGATTGATCAACGCCGAGAGCTTTAGACTTTATTCTTTAACAGTCTTGATTAGTAGCAAATTTTTCCTTCATGCCAGTTTGGTGGATTTGAGCTCACTAGTTGATCTTACTTTATTGGTTTTGCCCACGATGGATGGACTTACTATGTTTATTTATGTAATTAGATCTGAAACCTGAGCGTTCTTCTAAAAGAGTTTTTTCTTAAGCAATCGATCTGCTGATGCAGTTTTGTTTGGTCGCGAGCTGCTGTTAGTATTAATGCGACTAGCGAAAATCCCTCAAATCAATTCGATTTGGGTTGATCTCATCACGTGTCCCGCGAAGTTTGGATTGAATGATGGTGAGAAGATACAAACATAGTTTAAATGCTTAAATGCAATTGCGGTTATATTCACTGAATTTTTTTCTTCTAAATCTCTTAATTATTGATCAGTGTTTATTTCCCTCCAAGAGGTATTCTTTTAAGGAATTGAAGATCTTTTCCGATCAAGTCCAAGTTTCTACAGTGTTCGTCTATCTGCAGAAATGGCAAAAAAATTAGAATTCATTATATGCCAGTGCAAGCCCAATGCACAGGACAAGCATTTTGAGTGGTTCTCTAATACGGTATATAATTTCATTCAAAGTGATTAATTTGTCGTCTGGTTTCTCTGCCTTTATGCTATTGTTGTTAAGATTTTCTGCCTTTGTTTTTGACTATCTGATTCATGAGTGAATTCTCAAAACAAATTTTCAAGCTAATTAACAAATAGTTCGCCAATATTGTTCAGTTCTTCCGCGGGCCCGACGGACCAAGTCTCCGTGCTGAAACCATACGCTACGTTTTGTATTTCTTCAAGCCAGACATGCCAACTCATGTTTTGGAAGCTCGTGGTCATTTCCTTTTATATCTTCTGACAACAATCCCTCCTAATGTGAGTTGAGTTTAACGCTAATGAATTGTAACTAAGTGGCATTCAACCAGTTTTTAATTCTCATCAAGTGAAGTTTATTTATCAGAATTACTTACTAAAGTACATAGATGATGGAAGGAATTTATAAGACTATATAGTGGTAGTAAGATGTTTCATTAGAACCAGAAGGACAACGAAGTGGATAGTGATTCAAGCTATCAGGAAGGATTTTGTCCTCTTCCTTTATGCTTTCCCGCAAACTAACACACGGAGGCTTCAGCTCGGCTATTCCCGAGATCGCATGATGACTCGTCTGCCAGGTTCCACGACATCCATGAAGAAGACGAAGTACTCAAGCATTAGTAGAAGAAACATGAAATGTTCGAAGATTTTTGCGAAGAACGGTACAAAATTGCTGGGATCAATGCAGTATATTTAATGGCCGGTTCTTTTTTAGAAAATATGCTCTATCTAGTACGCTATAATAAACTAATTTGTTGAGAACTAATCATTTTTGAGTCACGCATGTCATGTGCTCTGTTAAAAAAGAACTGACTTATAGAGCCCGATTTACGTGTTTCGACTTTGCAGTCTCGTCAGTCGGGCAGTTACCCTTTCTCGTCTTTTGTCAATCCTGTGTGGGGGTGCTCCAGTCCCCACACCAAGAGTTAGCGACGCCGAACTTGTTACATTCTATGTCCAGTGAAATCATCACCGAACACAGAGTGTTGTACACTTGATTGTTCTTGGCTAGCTAATTTGATTTATATAATATCTTTTGTTTCGAGTGTTTTCTTAAGACCACAGCTTAATTTCATTCTGACAAATAATCATTCTTGAAACATGCATGTCATGTGGTCTGTTAAAAAAGGGTTGACGGGACTGCAAGGTCGAAACACGTTAATCGGGCTCTGTAAGGCAGCCTTTTTTCAACACACTACTTGACATGCGTGGCTCAAAAATGATTATTTGTCGTGTTGAAATTTGAGCTGTGTTCTCAAGAAAATACTCGAAACGAAGGGTATGATATATGTGTTAAATGATGTATAAATATGCTAATTTCTTGATAATGAGGGTGACTTTTTGTAAATGTGGTTTTCTAGCATTTTGGTGAAAGAATCTTCAAAGATACATTATCGAGAAGCAAAACACACTTCGTCGTCCTGGTGGTCCATTGACTACTTATGTACTGGTATTAAGCACCAAAATGCAGACAATGCGCTGTTTATGATATTCTACACCCTGGCTCGTCCTTTTATATGCCATCTGTGGTATTGAGCGAAGGAAGTGAATTACTCAAAAATGCCGCATAATTCACGACTTATGTTCAGTCGTACTGTTTCGACTCCAACGTGAACCAACTGAACCCCTTTTCTTTCGGATTCGTCATTTGTACCAGACTTGCATGGAAAGGCTTTCTCGTATACATAAATTGGCGACTGCTTCTAATGTAGATATGGGAGCATTCTCGCAAAGTTTTCCCAGAATTTCAGTGGAGCACGTGGGAGAAGTAGCAGCCGATTCATCACCCAAATCTGATTACCTTTGCAGGTGATAGATGCAAGAGAGACAACAAAACAAGTGCTGAGATCCGCACGTAGTAACCAACCAAGCGACACATTCAGCATTACCTTGTCCCAATCATTAGCTTACATGGATCTCTTATGAGAACTCTTTGCTGTGAATAACGTTTTAGAACCTTCCCCTCTTCGAAACTATAATGATTCAAGTCGAGCGGCCATAGTAATAATGTATCGCATCGCGGATCTTCGTATTCACATCGATTCGAGTCCAGTGGAGTGGAATGCTGAACGAATAAGGAATTCGTGAAGAAGACGAATGGGCCGAAATGTTAGCCACACTGAAGAGTTTTTCATAGCATCTTTGTTTAATTTCATAAAAGATCAAAATTTTGCTCATTTATTTTGATATTAGACGAAATTGCGTCCTCAAATGGCCGAAATATTTCTTAGTGGCAAGTGTCTTCTAACTCTCCATACTTGCTGTTCGCTTAACGTTTTGAGTTTCGAACAGTATATTCAGAATATTAGATGATGAGCAGTCATACATTTCCGAAAAGAAACAATATCTAGCAAAAAAATCCTTGCGGTTAATTAGTGCAAGATTACGGAGAGACATGTTAAAATAGGAAAATGTGGAGGTAGTGATTGACATCTGCCTATGGCTGGAAGGAATTGGTAGTTACATCGTAAGAATGTGGTGTCGAGGACCTTTCAGCTGTTGGTTTATCCACTCTATTTTACCTTTTTTCGACTGACTCTCAAAAACCTCATCAGGACTTCAATACTTAAGTTTCCGTAGACTACTTATCAAGCTTTTTACGAGATTGGGTGTTGTGTATAACGGTATACGTACGTTTCGACTTCCGTCTCGTCAGCGTCGCACGCTCCATAATGAGAGTAGCAGAGGAAGAAGATGTGGTGGTGCTGACCGTGCTGGTCGAGTGAAATATTCCGTGTTGCACCGTCTTTTTTTAAGTCGATGTTTTACAATACATTTATATTTCACTTGTCTAGCACTGTGGCATTTTCTCGCTTTTCTACTTATAGTATGGGGCGTGTGATACTAACGAGGAAAACGAAACCGTCGAAGAGGTCTTATATCACTGAAATACAATATTAAACCTCGTTAAAGGTTCAATATAAAGTTTCTAGAAACAATTGACTTCAATGTACACTAAGACATCTCTATTGGCCACAAAGACGATCTCATACATTTTTGAAATCGTGAATCGTCGTAACTCTAAATGAAGTCATTGATGTTGACCTAATCCACTCGATATTCTGAATGATGGTGAGAAGATCTGATATTCTGGAAAATCACATTTCATTCTCATGATACAATGTTGTTGTATTTTACCTACCGTTACGTTTTGTCTTACATACCCATTTCGGGGGCGCATGCTAACCTCAGCTCTAATGTGGCCCTTGTTCTGCTATCATTCTTGAGTGTGACTCTGGTTCAACTTCTGACCGAGGTTCTAATTTTTACGTACCGCTTTACATTAATGGATGTACACGATGAATTTTTACGATGGTGCGTTGGCGTATCTGAGTTCAGTCACTAAGTATTTGAAAACGGATAGAAATTTAACTGATTGAACGAGTTATACCAATTTTCGAGCTATGCAGTTATGTTAAACTAATGTCTTTAAGTTTCTCAAAATACCGTACTGTGTAGAAATCTTATTCCAGTCCGATGTTGAGCAACAATGGTGTAAATGTGCTGTCTGGTTCGATTGGTTGACCTATGATGTGCATACATCTGTACAGTTCATTGAACCAGTTATGAGTATGATCAGACAAGCATTGGTCAATGTACCGATGAAAGCAACCTCGTTGTTGGAATATGTCTGTAGAGTAAGCGATTTTCTTATTTCCAGATTTTATGACTTGTATTTGTAACTGGTCACGCAATCGTTGGGATAGGGGATAGCGAAGTTGTTGGTGATGTTGTCTATCATCAAGAAGCGGCTGAAGCAACACTGGGAATGTTCGAAAACTTTTTCGAAAGACGAGTATGAGGGAACGAATTTAATTCTGGACCAGCTGGGATTTGCACAATATCAAAATGTGATTGCGGATCGTATAAGAAATAAACCGGTTTCATTATTTCAGAGCATTAGTCTTATTTGTCCTGCTCGAACCGAGTTGTTTAAAAAGGCAGCAAATGATGCTATGTATGCCGTTCACGACTATTATGGAGGGTGAGTATGTTCTGAAGAACGTAGTTTACAGTCGATGTTTTGTTTAGCGTTTACCAGTGTCATGTCAAAATAGCCAGTAATCATTATCTGTGTGTACTAACAACATCTGATCATGGATACAAAGTTTATACGTATTCAATTTTTTTCGGGATGGCACGGAGCACTATGCACTGTGCCGCACGGCGCCGCGTCTCCCTGAAAATTTGCATTGGCCCGCACCGCTATGAATTCAAGAGAAGATAAGGGTCAATTGAGATCCTAAGGGGATATTTTTTATTGATACGTCTTCACAGATTTTTATTCACTGTGCAGATCCCAGTACTTCTAACATTTGATTCGTTGTTTCATATTCTTCTTGAACGTCGTAGAATTCTGATTGAGCACGTCTCTTTGCAATTTCGAGGATAGCATCGCTGTGGCGTTCCTTAGGGCGTTCGTTATTGACTGTCGAAGACTGCTGGAAGGCGGTGTTTGGCTCACGCGCGCCGTGACAAGCGCCACAACCATTTGGCCGCACCGCTCCCAGGGGGAGAGATATTAGCATCTCTTAAATTATGAACTATTGGAGAAGATATTCTGAAAAGAGTTTTTTTTTTCAATAAAAAGCGTTAATCTTCAGAAAAAATTCCCTGTTTCAACGAGAAAACTTCATGGATGTGAAAGTGGAACAAATATTTTTACTGGTACATAACATTTATTTCCATTTCTATCTACGTTATCAATGTCAAAGATAGCTTGAGAAATGTCTTTTTTGAAACTAGTCTTCGGGCTTGGAAAGCCTCATCATGCGTTCTATCAATGAAAAAAAAGATTGCGTTCCGTGTCTTTTTTTTATCGACTTTAGAACTGATTTTTTTATACTACCCAGTAAAAGTTGGATTTTATGGAGACTTTATCGTTGCAAGAAGGTAGACTATCATTAGAGGGGCTTTTTCAAACATAAGACTTCCACATGCCTCAAAACTTCCTTTGTTTTCCAGTGCGAAGGCTAGCCATTGGAATAAAGATACATCTCCATCTTTTCACACACGTTTTTTCCACGATGATGTAAAACATAGGATCTTGCATTGATGAGTAATATTCATAGTAGGTATAAGTGGTTAATAAAGAGTGAATACTCAAAGAGCATCAGAACAAGGTCTGTTCTATAACTTCATATAGGTCCCAACTCATGGAGTACAGTAATAATCGAAAATCTGTCCTTTTCTTTATTTAAAACATGTACGAGCTTAGTACTTCTTTTCCCTCAAATTTTGATGGCTAACGTTTCGGCGGCGACGGCTTCGTCAAAACTTGACGTATATAACATACCAAATATGATTACTCGGTTAATATTTTGAACGCATGAAAAATATAATAGGAAAGAAATCAACAGTGTAGTCGTTTTCAAAGACCCCCATCTTATTTGGATCTATATGAGAGCCGTCACCGGTCCTGTTGACACAATCTGAAAAATGAACCACACTTAGACTAGAAGACGAATCTGAGACAAGGTGCCATATCACTTGGTATGTTCAGGCATTCTCCCCTCCTAATCATTTCTTGTTTTTTGCGGTTTAAACAAAAAGCTTCAACGGTTTCCCGCGCCGATGTTCTTGACTCGTTCCCACGGATTCCTACTACCACATCACATCCTTATCGTCATGTTTTTCTATCATGCGCGTCCCCAAAGGCTTACTGGTTCCGCTGTTGGCTCTCCCATCTAAGTTTTCTTTGTTGCGGATCTAAAGTGGTCTTCCTGTTGAGTTCACACGGGAGAAGTCTAGGGAGAACTGGCTTCCACTTTTAAACGTTCAAATTCACCTTTTTTGAAAGTGGCTACATAACAAAAGCGTATCACAAACCTAGTAATAAAACCATATTAGTGCATTACCTTTTTTCCCACCCCTCACATACAAAAAAGCACTGGTTCGAAAGTGCGCCGAAGGCTACAAGTGTTCGTACGGGAAGCGAGGAGAGAAAAGAGTCACTACGTTTGGCACGAAAGATAACTATTTTAAATGGCTACGGAAGAGCAACCACTGAAGATAGGTCAATATAGAAAGGTAGGCCCCATAACATTAATAACGAAAACGATGTTGTTTTAAACCTAGACAGGAAGGTATTTTTGAAACTACCTTTTATAACGAATGAAACAAGCGCAGCTATAAAAACGTGTTTGAGAAACAGTGGTCTGGAAAACTCCGTAGGAATCATAGTAATTCTTTTAATAACTTACGTCGCCAATCGTTTCGGAACCCTTGTACGATTGTCTGTGCAAGACTGACAATTGTAAAGTATGCCATAATGGTAGAGATTGCATGAATTTGGGTACAATATACCTGATATCTTGCACAACATATGGTGAAGAATGCATTGGCGAGATTAAGACCACTTTGGATCGGCATCAAAGAACACGTAGATGGGAAAGCGAACAGCGAAATAAGCCTTTGGGGAAGCACAGAGTTAAAAAACATGACACTCCGGGCTTTGATGTGGTAGTAAGAATCCGGGAGCAATCAAGCTCATTGGCGCGGAAAACTCCTGAAGCTTTTTGAATAATTGGCAAAAGACAATAAATGAACGGGAGGGGAGAATGCCTGAACATACCAAATGATATGACACCTTGTCTCAGATTCATCATTTTAGTCTGAGTGTGGTTCGTTTTTCAAATTGTGTCACACAAGACCAGTGACGGCTCTCATATAAATCTAAATAAGGTGGGGTTTTTCAAAATGAGTACACTGTTGATTTTCTTTCCATTGAATTTTTGATGCGTGCGAAATATCAACCGAGTAATCAGATATGGTATAATATGTGCGTCTAGGCTCTCAAATTTTGAGGAAAAAGAAGTATCAACTTTGTGCAAGTTTCAAATAAAGAAAAGGACAGATCGTAGAAAATTTCATTTCTTAAGTCATGCCGAGGTTTAGAGGTAGTCGGATTTTTGAGCTAGTCATAAAACTGTTGCTAGCTTTTGATGAAGAGGCGTTGGCAAACAGTTCATAATTTTGTGGCTGTTTTGGAACCTTGAATCATTTTCGTTATCGGGTAGGGGTTTTTGATGGGTAATTTTTTGTTGGACAAAAAGTTTTCATCAGGTTGTTGGTAAGAATGTGAAAGATTAAGTCTCGGAGAGTTCAGAAATACACATCTTACAAGAAGCTCACAGCGGTGTAGCATTCAAAATAAAATTATGTTCCACTCGCGCTAGGTTCATCGCCCCATCATGTCGCGTGAGAGAGCTTTGCCCGTTGTCTCTTAGTAAACATTCGATAGTGTAAGTCTCGAATATCTCTATAATGCTCTTGCTTTCTAAGAAGGCCTTTGTACAGCGCTGTAGCATAGGGAATACTAATGAGTTTCGCATACGCCGTGTGAACCCATGGCATCGATCGATAGACCACACAGGTGCGGCTCACACGTGGAGTGCGATTCAAACGTAGATGCAATTCTTGTTATCGAATTTAATATGTTTTCACAATTTGACAAGTAATTTAGATGAAACACACGACTGTGGTTGAAGGGTTTCCGCACGCGTTCACATTGTTTTCGTGCTTAGGCTTAGGCAGCTTAGGCTTGAACTTAGGCTTGAGATTGATAGCGGGTTATTTGGGATTATATAAAGAAAATGAAAAATTCAAGCACTATAACGATAGAAGAAGGTTTCTTCTACAAGTCAAGTACAAATCTTGTCAATCACTATGAAACAGTTCCAGGAAATAACAAAAATTCTAGCGATTACGCGCGAGGCGTGTGAAGCACAGTCCTGTTTTGAACGCAACAGGACTATAATGAGGTTTTTTCGGAAACAAATACATTTTTGAACTCCTCAAATCATAGCCCTTTGAACTATTACGTCTGACAAAAAGTTTTTGTTCCGCAGAAGGGATTCCCTTGGAATTTCCCTTCCCGATAATGAAAATGCTTCAAATCTTCAACTACAAGTAGTTTTATCAAAGACTCTTGTGTAATATTTAAATCTTACTTATCATACTTCCCTTCTTAGTAACGTTCAAAGTCTGAATATTATCACCAAACAAAAACTAGAAGATAACGCGCTTCATCTGGATATCAATCACTCCGAATACCGCGCGAAAATTTAGCGCGAGGCCGCTTCCTATTGACGGCTGTCCCCAAAGGGTTTGCTTTTTTGAGCTTCGAAATACAAGCAACGAAGGTTCAATATGCTAACTTGTTTAGAGGTTTGCTGTCTATCTTGGATAATCCACGTATCGAGCGTAATGTACGTGATCTGATTCGAGAGACGTTTGCAGACTACTTCTCTCGTATTACCGCTATACCTTCACCTACAATACAACCAGTCACATCAGTCGTTCCGGTTCCTCCTCCTCCACAGCCACCAGCGATAAAGTTGGTTTTTATCTGTGATCTGCTTGCCGTAAATAATTACGTAGAATCTTATCGTAGATATAATGAATCCTTGTGATATGTTGCTTGCTGCATGAATCCGAACATTATAGATCACCGACAACGACGGCTTCGAATTCAAACCATACGTCGGTAATCAAAGAGAAAATACAGTTCAAAGACGAAGACAAGATTAAAGAAAACGATCGGACTGAAAGAGATATAGTGAAGCAGAACAAGACACCAAGCCCACCAAATGGCACCGTGATAGCAGAGGAAGAAGAGGTAGACAACTTACATCTAAACGAATTTGGTTTTACACCATTTCACAGCACCACAATCTCAGTTTCTGAGAAATTTACTTGTGAGAATACTCGTCCATTCCCTTATGTTAGAAGTCCTTATTGTTTTAAATGTAGATCAAGAAGAAACAGCAAGAAAAAGAATTCGACAAAGCGGTAGAGCGATTGCGAGACGATTTCAAAGCCACCATGATCTCTTTGCGGTGAGTTTTGATATTTAAACCTTCAATACTAGTTATCGGAGAATTTGGAAGGTTCTTTTCCGTTTGACGGCAAATGATCTCTCACGCTGGTCAAGAACCTTTCATATGTGTTAGTAATCATTCGAGAACTTAAATCTCTGGTCAAAGACATACCTGGCGATTTCTTAAAAACCCCTTTGAACACTGTCTAATCCAGAATAAAATTATGTTCTACTTTGGCAGCGCAATTCCACTCTTACTTCACTGGAAGCACGAAAAGCATATCATCGCTTAGAGGAAATCTGGTAGCATCAGAATCTTACGTTTGATGTGGAGTTTTTTTTTTAAGCGGGGAAAAAATTTCTAATCGAATGCAAAAAAATGCAATTCTCATGTGACGTGCTAACATATTTCGATAGATCGATGGCGCGCCACCGCATCGAATTTGCGGCGACCAAACCCCGCGACCGTAGGTTAACCGGTAAGCAAGCGCGTCGAAGATGTGAAACTCAGTTTTATTTTCTTTGTTACACTTGAGTGTAACGGTCTTTCCAGAAATAAGCACAGCACTGGAATTGTGGAACTTACGCTATCGAATGATCACTAGTAGTCTAAAGGAGGAGCTCTGTCCTGCGAAAAAAATGCGTGTGTGAAACACATGTTTTCTTTTCGCTAATGCGTTTCAGAGAAGACTTTTACGAAATTGCCACGTGCTGCTTTAGCCAGAGATTTAACGTTTTGAATGATTACTAACGCTGACATGAAAAGTCGTCCGGTGAGAGGGATCCTTTCTTCATCCTGTGCCGGCTGGCGGAAAAGTACCCTCCAAAATTGAATTAGATCTAAACTTGTTCAAGTATTTTGCTAAGTTTTATGAAGGTGTTCATTTATTCTTTCAAGGTGTTCGTGAAATAATCTTATACTACTACATCTGTTCAATTTTTGCTCTTCATAAGACCTAAATGATTTCTGCTCAGAGTTCTTTATGTTCAAGAGAAACGTTCCGTGAGACCGAGGATGAGAGTGAGCGTGGTGAAGCAGTGCAACGGTTATTGCAAAAGCTTCTTGAAAGTGTAAGTTTATGAGGCAATTTCTCCTCACTTTCTTAATCATTGGATAGGTGTATAATAATAGGTGATTATTTCTTATCGAACAGTTCAATATAATATTCATTAACTCTTTCGGAACCGTAGAATCACGGTCTCTGCATCTCTAACTGGAAACTTTGAACGGTCTGCTCCACGTCCTCTCCATCTCTAACTTCTAGCTTGCCATTGTTAGACGCACATCGCTGGGGTGGGAGATGCAGAGGTGGAGCAGACTATCAAAGTTTCCACCTAGAGATGCAGAGCTCATGGGTCCACGGTGCCAAAAGGTTAATCTCAATGCACAGTTAATAAGTGATTTACACAATGTCTTTTTTGACAATGGCATTGCTATCTTTCCAATTAGTGCACAGTTTCTCTTCCGTAGATCCGAAGTTTTGCGGCTAGAACTTCTTGGATTGTCTTTGCTCATCTCCGTAAACTGTTAAACTGTAAACTGAAGTTCATATCCTATAATCTGTTCTACAAAGGTTGTGCTAGGATAGAAGGCATAATGAGAGTGGTACGAACTACAACAGTCCACCTCTTTCATCTCGAGTCGCCAAATTCATGTATGGACTAGTGCTCTTATCAGAACATCTATATATGGATTTTTCTCTATATCTCAAGCTGACATTGTTATCATTTATTTTTATTTACACGACCCATCATCGCAATCTTCTTTGTGCGAATTCCAGTACGAATCTAGCATTAGATTCGTTTTTTCGTCTTCTTGAATGACGTTGATGCTGGTCGAGCATGTTTCCTCGCAATCTCAAGGATAGCGTGGCTGTGGCGTTCCATAGGACGTTCTTGTTGATTACCGGAGAGTGTTGAGAGGTGGAGCTTGGCCCACGTGCGCCGCGCCGAACATGCCAACTACTTGGCCACGACACCCTCATGCGACACTGTCGTGATTTGAATGACTGCTTGGGTGCTACTGAATATATCTGGCTTTTTTCCCAAATAAAATGTCTGAACTACTGCGACAGGTGAATGTGTTAATGATTTGCTTCCCCTATGAGAAGCATGTTTTGATCCATATCATTGGATCAGTCTGATCTTGTCTTTCGAAAATAAAGGAGCATGTATCAGAAATGAACTATATTCAGTTTTTATATGACCGAACGTTGCCTTTTTATGCAAGTGCCAGCACCTCTTTTCTGTTAGTTGTCTCGCATCACTCATCTCCCCAATTCTTGGGGGTGTGCGTGGTTGTTCGGTTACCACTCGACGATTCATGTTTTCTCAATGAATTCCATTGAATTCTGGTCGAGGCTTCTCGCATGAATCCTTGATTAGGTCTATTACAGCGGATCCAGGTGTTAGTCGTAGACGAAGACCCAAATGTTTTGGAGGACACTTCGAGGACAAGTTTGGTACTAATCTAAGTTATGAGAGGGATGAGAAGCTTAGTTCAGCCGAGTAAGCAGATGTGTTTGTATGTACATATGTGCACATATGTATACATGCTTATATCGTATAAATTCATATGTAGTCACCTTTGATTTCTTTTTTACTTTTGTTCATGTCTTATTAAATTTAAGGAGGATTCTATTGACGAAGATCAAATAGAGCCCGTAGCTCGTAGCGTCCAGTTTGTGATGGGTTGTCCAGTTGGTGGTAGCCGCCGATCAATTCTTCCTGATCCAGTAACTGAAGACGCGTTAGCTGATTGCTTCACGCACCCATTATTCATCATATTTCGCAATTTATGGTGAGGCCTTTTTAGGTAATTTTTTACCTGATGTGATGACATTCTAGAATGCAATTACATGATTAGGAACTGCACATATCTTTCATTTGTTGAGAAACAAGTATACTTTTGTTCCAGTTATACTCCTGATACGGACGCCACGACACGGTCACTTATGGTTAACATGATTGCCACGATGCGTGACTACGATAATACAGTCACCTACCTTATGTTGTTCTTCATAAAGGTAAATTTGACGTTTTTGGAAGGTGTGGCCATATGGTGTCCATGTACGACTGAAGAATTCCTAGGTTACTGGCGTTTAATTTTTTTTTCCTCTTATTGAGAGGTGACTAACAAACGATTGTCAAGAAACCCAGTGGACTTCCCCTTTTCTTGTGTTCTACAGAAAATATGCAATGAAACAAGCACATGGATATCGCGCTTCAACTGAACAAAAAAACGCGTCGTTCAAAGCGTTTTAACGGCGATAAAGTTCATCCATACCTTGAGATAGGATTTCTCAACACATTCGCAATAGCGTGCATTGGTTTTTAACCCATACGGGATCACGGACCTAACTCTCTGCATCTCCAACCCCAAGCATGTTGCGTTTAACAATGGCGTATAACCCCCGGCGTGCCGATGTTAGATGCAGCACTCCGGGGTTTAAACGTTATTGTTAGGCGCAAACGCTATGGGTTAGGGACGTAGAGGGTTGAGTGAATGGTTCCGCAAGGGTTCATGTTCTATTTTTGACGATTTCTTTTACCATTCGTGCTTTTTTACATCTTTTATGTAGTACAAATTCATAGTTCCTTCACTACAGATATTGTACCAGACTTTGCTGGAAAAAGGAAGCTTTTTTCAATAAAGTACAAGGGATGAACCTCTTGGCGCTCATCAATCCTTGAGGTATGCGCCATGCCTTCGTCTTCAGCAGTCAATTTCTTTTGAGGTGGTTTGAATACAAATCTGACCTTAACTATAATTCGCCTTACGGAACGCCCAAGTCTGGCTATTCTCGAGATTGCAAGGAGTCGTGCTCAATTGGTATTCTGCGACGTTCATGAAGAAGAAGAAGAAGAGCGAGTTGAATGCTTGAAATACTGAGATGCGCAAAGTGAGAAAAAAAGGACTGTGGTACGGTTTATAAAAGTGATCTGATGAAAATCTAGTAATATACAAAGACCGCTTTTTGGCCCACACTTGTTCGTTAGGTCACAGATACATACCTATCTGTATGGTGCGTATTGAGCACAGTGTAATCCGCAATCATGGCGAATTGAATATCATCTCGTTTAACGTACGCCATAGACCGCAGTTTTGCGAGTGATTTGGGCAATAAAACTAAGAGATGTTTTTTGTGGGTTACCTTACTCTTGTCTACTCTTGTTCCTTTTATTTTTCGTATATTTCAAACTTTTCCGAATGTATAAGACAAGATGCATTCGAGTGTTAGCTAGTCATCATGATAGTGTCCCTTTTGTTGAATTCAATCTAAAAATCAGCAATAATTGATTACGTTTCCCCAATATGTGGAGTACTGTGCAAAAACGTTTGCCGTCAGCCGATATCTGAACCCAGATCTCACTCTTTCCGGGAGCGTATGCTAACCATCACTACCGACGCTCGTTTTGCACAGCACTCTTATTTACGCTATAACGCGTTGTCTGCCAACAGCCAACCGTCGACGGTCTGGCGGGGCAGCCGCTATCGGCATTGAACCCACTTGTGTTGACAGACATTGGATATCGATAATCAGTCTAAATTCTTTCTATTTTCACTGCCACTTGCAGTGGTATAATGTTATTAGTATACCCAATATGTGGAGTACTGTGCAAAAAACGTTTGCATCAGCCGGGATTCGAACCCAGATCTCACTCTTTCCGGGAGCGTATAGCGTAAAAAAAGAGTGCTGTGCAAAACGAGCGTCGGTAGTGCAATGGTTAGCATATGCTCCCGGAAAGAATGAGATCTGGGTTCGAATCCCGGCTGACGCAAACGTTTTTGCTTAGTACTCCACATATTGGGTATACTATGAACATCATACCACTGCAAGTGGCAGTCAAAATAGAAAGAATTTAGACTGATTACGTTTCGTTTTAGGCAAATGATGGGCTAAGCACTGACTGTATTTCATGTTATCGTGACGTGGCCCGTGCTCGAGGAGAGGAAATCGAGACGTTACTAACAGCTGATCTGCAGGTAAAATACATATACATTTGTGCTTTTGATTCGCAAAATTTATGTAGTTCTTTTTTCCAATAGCTATATGTTGTTGTCTCTCAATAATTAGTTCCATAGTTATTTTTTAACCATCAATTATCGCCTATATTCTGTTGTTTAAAAAGTTGGTACCATTTTGGGAGCAGAGGGTAAGGTGAGAGGGCGATGGCGGAGTGGCTGATGGTGCTCGGCGCTGGATCAATCACACACTTCGCCACATTTCGGCAGTCAATAAGGAACTCCCCATCCTGGCTATCATCATGGTAGCAGGCAGGATTGTATGACCAGTAATCTACGGCGTTCATGAAGAAGGCATTGCCTCAAGCAAGCGGGGAGAAGAATCGAATACGAAAGTACTGGGGCTCGCACAGTTAAGAGAAATTGTGATACGGTCAAATAAAGTCATTGAAGAATTAGCGCTGTTATACTTTTACGTAGCATGTTGTTAAGAAAACAGGAATGCAATTCCGTTCAATAAAAGCATTACTTTCTCAAATACTTTAGGTGACAAGTACATATATCTTGAAAAGGTCATCATTACCTTACTTGAGTTGCCATGTTCATGAATTGTTCAGT
This sequence comes from Parelaphostrongylus tenuis, assembly GCA_019055375.1. NCBI lineage: Eukaryota > Metazoa > Nematoda > Chromadorea > Rhabditida > Metastrongylidae > Parelaphostrongylus > Parelaphostrongylus tenuis. Next base: position 116,789 of record JAHQIW010004636.1, read on the forward strand.
GAAGTTTGATGTTTTATGTCCATATGTTTTGCGTATCATTGTAGCAGTGCGCGGTGGACGATGAGCAGTTATTCGCTTTCCTTGTACCTTATGTATTCCAAAAACTGGATGTCGAGGCGGGTGCAAGTGCATCGGTAAGTGGTTTCTCGTCAAGTAACAAATGGTAATCACAGCTGTAATGATTTCTGTTATAGACCCAGGGATATAGAGTGGTGTGCAAAAAGCTTGCGTCAACCGGGATTTGAACCTAGATCTTACTCTTTCCGGAAAGCATGTGCTAAACCGTTTGCACCACCGACGCTCGTTTTGCACTCCACTTTTTCTACGCAACAAACGCGTTATCTGTCAACAGCCAACCGTCTACGGTGTAGCGGGGCAGTCATTATCAACATTGAACCCACTTTTGTTAACAGATATTGGGTTTCAATAATCAACCGGAAATCATTTTATTCAACCGCCTACTGTGGAGTTATGATGTTTCAATAAACGTAGTGATGTAGAGTGGTGTGCAGAAACGTTTGCGTCAACCGGAATTTGAACCCCACATCTTACTCTTTCCGATTGATTATTGATTTTTGATACCTTTATTTCGAGTGCTTTAGTAAGACCACGCTCAAATTTCAATAGATCCTTTCATTATTATTCGACGCCAACTTGTCATGTTTTCTGGTAAGGGCTCTTGTACAGCCCGGTACACGTGTTTCGTCCTTACGGACTCGACAATCGTGCAGCAACCCGTCGTCTTTCGATATTTTTTATAGTCAGTTCTCTCGGGAGCTCTACTCTCTTACAAAGAGTCATCGAAAACGAACGTTTTACACCTCTATGTCAAGCGATTTTCTGATTTTTGATCTATTGACTTTCCGATTTTATTACAGTTGGCTGTTGACAGATAACGCGTTTTTGCGTAGAGAAAGTGGAGTTGCAAAACAAGCGTCGGTGGTGCAACGGTTTAGCACATGCTCCCGGAAAGAGTAAGATCTGGGTTCGAATCTCGGTTTGATGCAACGTTTTTGCACACCACTCTGCATCACTGGGTTTATTGAAACATCATAACTCCGCAGTAGGCGATTGAATAAATTGTTTTCCGATTTTGTTATAGTTCATTAGTTTGATGATTTGTGATCGGTTGTAGATTTTATTGAATATCTGTCCCTGTCCTGTGAAAATATCGTGGTGGACATTGGCCGAGGAAAGTTTCATTTCACACTAAGGAATTTTTGAATGTCGTTTTCGGACTAGTTGGTTTATCTGGTTTGATCACCGCAGCTGGTGCTTTTGTCTTTTCAAGTGCACACCCAAGGTTCGCAACACATGATATTTTATTGACATGGCAGGATGGGAATCATCGAAAAGACTTCTTTATACGTATCTGTAGTATACAGAAGGTGTACATACGCATTTAGTGCTCAGTTAACAGTGTGTTTAGAAGATGGTGGATGTGTAGTAGAAACTACTCATACGAATCACCTGTTGTCTGTCCTGCGATAGATTTTAGGTTCTCTTTTGACAAATAGCGGGAGGGCTCTTTTAGTTCACTCTTGAACAGTCATTTCAGAATGAAATATATCATTTGGAAGTCACCGACGTGAGCCAAGCGTAAATAATTATCAAACTGGAGCAATAATTGATCCTTTTTCATTAGTAGCTGTGGTAATTCGTCGCAGGGGACCGGCAGATTTCAAAAAAGTAATATAAATATCGAAGTGCACATATTCTACATATCTTACAAAACTTATGGCGAATCTGACATAATCATAAATTGATAATCATCTAAAAGCTTAGGGACATAAAAGAACTCATAGTATACGTAGGTTATGAGAAGCTCTAAAATCGCCACTGAAGACTGCAGGAAAATTAATTTGTGGAGCTGAAAGCATGCCAAATAGGTTGCAGATCATTAGAAGGGCTGGTTTTTGATGGGAATGATCCACATACATCATCTATCGGGCATGTGAGCTGCCAGTGTGTTAATATTGACTCACTGAATGATGTCTTGAATCAAACTGTATGCTCAACATTTATCTCGTGCACATACTTGTAATTCACTAAGTCTGTGTCTAACTTCTCATTTGACTATTTTACAGGTGTTCAATGTTGTCTGCTCGCACATCGATGCTCATCAAATCATGCGATTGATTGGAGAAATCATCAGGTATCTCTTGTAATATGAATTGAAACACCAACAATGGATTTGAAAATAAATGGGTGGAAGCGCTTTGACTTTAAAAGTGTTCAAGATGAGCATATTTGCTCATTCTACGTTTCTTGCACCGATTGATTAACACGGAGTTAACACATAGATTTCATTCAATTTCACAGATTTTACTCATTGTAATAATATACATGTTACCTGACCAATGAAAGTTCTGCTTTCGTGATATTAACAAAAAATCCAAAATTCACTGAAAGCTTAGCTACTTTTAAATAAGTGTCATGCTTGCAACCTTGTGTCTTATGGACTCTTTTTTTTCCAAGAAGATGTGTCCAGCTTCGCGCAATCTTCAAGAAAAAAAAGGAAATAGTTTGTGAGACAGTTTCATTAGTAACGCCGAACTTTTGATGAAAGTTGTTTTTTTCGAACCTTTTGTTTTTTTTTCTATCAAGAAGGAACAAAATTGTTGATCAGTGTTGATTTTAAAACAAATTGATATATAATTAAATGATTCCTGAGCGACTCGAATCCATGTATATGCGGTTTCTTAAATGTGGCACATAAAAAAGCGCATCAATTTTCCTTGAAACTGCGTGCAACGCAATGGCTTCCTGCAATAAGCATTGAACCGCGGTCACTAGGTTAGTCGTGCCCCTCTTCATCACCACGACTTCCATCTCTCTGGTGTCATCAAATTGATAAAGACCTTGTTTGACAGAATAAAATTGATGATTCGGCAAGCTATCGCAAGTCATTGTATGGGCATTCAATCACCCACGATGACGAAGTCGGGTGATAGCGCATCTTTTAAGGGTTGATCCACGCTGAACGCGCGCTGTTTATCTTTGTTACATATTTTCCTCGTGTTCAGTGCAAATGTTTAAGGGAAAATGTGACGCTGTTCCGAAAAGATTCATTTGCCCAGATTGTTTACGCATCGTTGGAGTGGCCCACCACAGCACAATGGGCTTTTTGGTATTTAGGTCGGTGAATCTTTATTTTTGACGAGTAAGCGATTCTTTCATGAGGGAAGTTCGAGTTTGTATTTCAGTACATGCTGAAGGTATTCCTGGGGAATGGCTAATTCAACTTCTACCAAAGTTGAAATCGTCGCAGCACGCTGAAGCTATCGCTAATGTTTTGTTGATGTTGAAACGAGCAGGTGATTATGTGTTTAGTTTCTTTTTTTTCAAAATCATGTTCGAGTAGTAATGAATTGATTAGCTGAAATTCCACCGGAACATTGTATTCTTGTGCTGTTGCACCACTTTGCGTCGTAATTTATTTAACCTTTTATCACAGCAGTTATTATGATTAACGTTCAGATCGTGATCCTAATATGAACATGTTGCGAGCCTTATTTTCACGGACGCCGTTGTCTGATGACACGTTTACGATTGATTGTATCAAGGCAAGTCTCATTAATCGTTTTTGAGCTAATATCCAAGAAAAATGAATTATTCTGGATGTTTCCATTTGTATGCTTGCACATTTATACGGCTTGTTTACGAAATGAATCTAATTTCAAGATTCTGATCGAAGATCCGTCGACTTGTAAACGAGTATCGGATAACGTGGGTAATTTGTTAAAAAAGCAGATGGCTGCAGGTGACTTGCATATCGGCGCATGTACTAAAGGAGCCTCGAAGAAAAGTCCACAGAAGTTATCCATGGAACAGGTGACTCCATATTTGTTTGTAAAGCAAATATGCAAAAGGTTCAAAATTCGAATATTTTTAAGGTTCTGGCACATCTGGAACATTTTACTCAGCTCTGTCTCATGAAGGAGAAAAAAATAGCTGAGCAAATATTCTCAAATCCTACGGTTTTGGAAGCATTCATGGAGGCTGAAAAGTGGGAGCGTTTTTTTTCAAGTACCAGGTCGAGAAGGCATATAGAAATACGAAATGTTTATATTCGAATAAATCTAGTTGTTATAATAAGATTAATGCCCACGTTTGCTGATCAGATTGAGGAGACTTCCTCTCTTTGTATTCGTATTGTTACTTTTGTTGCAACTCTAGTTTTCCGTAATATCCAACTATTCTCCTAGAACTATTCGAACTCGTGTTCGTGTTCACGCACATTCACCCAATGGTATTTTATGATTGTAGTATTCATGTAGTTTCAATGATAAATGGCACGTCTCATAGAGATGTGGCGTCTACATTTTTGTTCAGAAACGACAAAGTGGCGCCGTTACGATCGAAATTTTCGCAGCTTTTCGCTGTTGTGAATATACTGCGTGATGAGTCGCGGGACAAAGAGCAATCTTCTCGAACGTTACGTGGCAATCGAGGTAGCAGTGCATCGTCGTCATCGAGTAAAACGAGGCATAAGGATGACGACAAAGATGTAAGCTTTCTAGATACATATCTCTATAGCCAAACTTTCCTTTTACCTAGGAAGAAATTTTTTGATTGGATTCGTTAGTTTATTCCATATAATTATACTGAAAAAACTATTATAAGTAATTTAAAAGATGATAGGTTAAGGGCTGCACAATGCCTTTTAGTTGATAAAGACTTTAATGCAAGCGAGTGATTACGGTGATATGGTAACCGACAGAGACTAGTACTTTATTTTTTCGAAAGATTAAATGAATAGAATTATGAGATACGATGTACAGGACGAAAAAGCACTTGAATTTTTAAGGATACTCTTATCGGTGCAGAAAGTCTACTGGAGTATTTGTATGACTAAATTACTCAGTTCGTGCTACGTTGTGCCGGTCCTGGCCTCTTTTTCGTCAGGCTGTCTATATAAAAAAGAGCTCCAGGGCAAGTGGATGGTAGCGGTTGTATGAAAGAAACGTTACGTTCTTCACGGAGTTGTTATTCGTTCCTTGATATCTTGTGACTATACCAGGATTTTCAAACACTTATTTATCCTAAAAAGAACATGACAAGCAACTTTGTTTTGCTACGACGTTCTATTCATTTTGAAATGAAAACATATTTTTAGAGGGGCTACGGCTGTTTATGTGTGGGCGAAATATCTTCATATGAGCCACTTTACTCCAGAAATGACCGCAAGGAAACAGTCACTCCAAGAAGCGTGCGAAACACGTTTCGTCTCCGAAGTAGCGATCCCATTGTTTCAACTTTACAGTGGATTTATCGGTCTTTCACATAGTAAGGTTTAGGTTTAAGAGGTGTTATACTGTCACAGAAGGATGGAATATCGCCGAAGAGACTTCCACAAAAGCTTTCATAGAAGAAAAAAGCGCCTTTGCCTTTAAAATCCGCATTTTTCCTGTGGGAAAAGTATGCTCCTGTAAAAAAAACATACCTTCAACCCTCATTTCACATTTTTATCACCTATTTGACGAGAATGTACTAGGTTGGAAAGAAAGTTTCCATCTTCTTGATGGGAATTTGGTCTTTACGCATGAATTGTGTGTGATTTTCATATCATTTGATAGATCTACTTCTAGCGCATCTATTGATATATAATTTGTCTATATCTTCTGCAGAATGGAATTGTCCAAGGAACAAAACGTTTGTTTACGAGTGCAAATTTGGTTCAAATGCGGCTGATGCTGCTCGCCGAATCAACAAGGCTTGGGGCGACCGTACGGTTGGAAAATCAACAGTCCGCGAGCGATTTCGTGATTTCTAGGCCGGAAATGACGAGTTGACCGACAGTTCGAGACCCGGACGACCAATCGAACTCGATGATGAAGACTTGATTTCTGGTTTGGAAATAAGCCGTCATCAAGATCTCGTAAATTGGCAGTAGAGCGATCAGATCCCAAACCTGGCGGACCGATGGCCAAAAGTGGTGGATAATGATGGCCTGTATCTTGAAGAATACTTGTTTTTGTTTGTTGTCTGAATATATGCATAAAATTGGAATGTTACATCAAGGATGGAAACTTTCTTTCCAATTTCGTATACAAAACACGACATCTAAAGAACTTTTTGAAAAATGCTCAGTTGGCTCTCCAGCTAAGGGGGCGCTAGTGTACCAGTTGTCAACGTAGAGATTTAGTATGTCATCCATTAGGCTCATTACAACGTTTGTGAGTTATCCTACTGATCTGGGAATTGTGCCTGCACCTGCTCACAATATCGTAGCTCCCCTTCATCACTGTTTTCCAGCAAGTTACCAAGTAGACTTTTGAAGACTTTATCTGCAGGCATAACCAGACCTTTACTCAGTATAATCTTTTAGGCTTGCTTCTTCGCTCAGAATCTGAATTAGCAGTTTTGCTACAGTCTGCAAAAAATTGGCCCAAATCATAACAATTTATCACAATAGTATTCACAGTACACCTCCGCAAGTGAATCCATAGCCATTACCAACAACTCCTCAATGTCCACGGTTTTCTAAAGTGCATAATTACTTTGCAGAATATATATACAACTCTAAGAATATACATTCCCTCGAATACCTATTGGCAATATATCTTCTAGCGAATGTGATATCATCATATTTTGTGGACTTGATATCACAGCCTGTCCAAAACACTATCGAGGTGTAAGCCTTCTTCTAATCTGACAAGAACAGATATGTGCTCCTGAGAGTGAATGAAAATTGGTATGTTAGAACAAAGGGCAAACGAAAAATTTTCACTTCTTACTAGTTCTCCTAGAGCGCGATTTAGGCTTATTACCCAAAATTTCTCCGCAAAACACAAGTATCCGACTCCCTTGCATACTGTAATTGTAAATGATTCTGTGCGACTGTTCAGTGAAACAAGTTATGCAGAAGAGAAATTACTTGTAATTGCTTTAGCGTAGGAGGGTGGATGGGTCTTACAAGTAAGTATCCAAGTCAGTATGATGGTAACTATCGCAGACAAGTGTGGGTGGGACCAAGAGGATTTCGGTGTACTGTTAGGCGGTCACAACCCACTTATTTGGTCATTGTAGTCCTTCGGAAAGGTAGGAACTACGCATTGTACAGGAAACTGCGCTCGGGATATTCAACGAAATGAAACAAATGTGTAGAGCACATGTTTGGTGCGCGTGTTCAGTAACAACAGTCGTTGCGATAAATAATGTTTATAGTATGAAGTAAGTGGATATATAAAAAGTTAATATCCATAGAATGGAAGAATAATTCTCTTTTATAATTCTATATAAGTCCCAACTCCTTTAATACAGTTTTTAGTTAGAAAAAAAAGTAATAGAAAGTTGTTCAGATTTGTCGTGGGACTGGCATCGCATCTAGTGTCATTGTTGACAAACCGTACACTGTTTTCTATTTTTCAATCACTATGATTTTTTTTGTTTTGTTTGGAATGTGGTAATATCTAACTGAGAAACATATCAAATTTTCTTTGTACAATTTTTTTACAGTTGATTAGAGGTTAGCAACAGTGTGATTATGTAGCGAACGTGAAGATCTACTTTACACGTAAAGATCATACATGCACTAAAAGTTTATGAGGGTGTAGAAGAAATTGTGAGGGATCAAAATAATACAAGAAACCTGAAAAGTGTTCCAAGACACTGAGGAAAAACTCAATTAAATAACGTAAATCGCGAATCGCGCTGCGAGCTGCAATCTCTGCTGCCGTCCTCATGGGTTTATAATTATTTTAGCAGTTTGCAGATTAAGTGCAATTTTCCAATTAATTCATGTGTGTAAAAGTAGCACTTATTACTTCAAGAGAGATACAAGAATAACAAAATTGGAGATAACATTTTTACGTGATTTTCCAGTAGATGTAATTAATTCGCCTGTCATTATTTCTAGGATGATAACGTGCCTAAGAAGAAGACTCGTCGCGTTATCACCACTGGCTCATCTTCATCGTCTTCGGAAGACAGTGAGTAAGTATGTAACATTTTTCGGCAGGCTGCAGCGGGCGGGCTTGTTACGAGCAATTGGCCCAGGACGACTGAAGCTTGGTCGGTCTTCGTTCACCAGTGTCTGATGCCTCGTTTCATGTCATGCTGCTTTTCGACTTTCCGTTATTACCCTGTCATCGTGCCCATCTCATCGTTTTTCCTTTCTCCTCTCACTCTCGTCTAACCACCGCTCACTTCCGATCTCCAGTGCAGTCGACTGTCTCTTTTCTGATGTTTTGTAAAGGCATATTTTTTCCACGTTAAATACAACTGTTCACATTCTAAAGACCGTTTCAAACCTCAACGAATCAATATTTTTTTATGATTTAGTTGACGTGATATTGATAAAATACTCTACTTGACTGAAGTTTCATAAAGCCAATGACTCGAGTCGATTATCCACACACATTCGTTCTCGTAGTAGAATTGTCTTAGGTTTTGGTTGTTCCTTCGTTTTTTTTTCCTCATCGATCATTTACAATTGTTCATATATACTACCTATGGTAGTAAGCCTTTACATTTTGCACGCTGCATAAGATAGTGCTGATCATTGAGAGAATATCCAGATGATTTCAGGACTGCCTTAACACTAATTTTCACATTGATGTTTTGTTAGCATACGTTGTATAGTTTTACTCTGGAAAACTTTATCGGGTCGAAGAAGTGTGTAATACACATGGTGTGTTATATTTGTATGTATCTAACCTGGTAATATACTTGTTCCAGTGAAGGTCATAATGTAAACGTGTGACGTTGTTATGCGGAAACTGATAAATTGACATGCTAAATCTATATGTAGTCGAAGAGTTCGTGATATTTGTTTAGAAATTCAGAAACCTAAAAAACTGCATGAGTTTTGTTCAAGACTTCCTCTAATTATCAATACAATGAAAATATCAATTATGAACTGCATAATTGAATAATAGCTGTGAAAGTGCAGAACACTCCAGATTCCTAGGTAACATGCGATATACTGTATCTGAGATGATTATACCTATACCAGCACAGTGATTGAAAGCTGCTTAGCAAGAGGAGGGGTGTGACGGCGGCAGTGATGCCGATGGTAACGAGTACGGTGTATCCCTTCGAGGTCGAGAAAGTGGTGACCATAATTGGGTGGGAGCAGTTCACTATTTACATCGTGGCAAGAACACTCTAACCCGGCTATCTCAGGATTACACAGAGAATTGACTCCTATCAACATTCCACGACATGCGTGACGACAAAATTCTCAAAGAGCACCGGTTTCACTTCAAAGAGTTGCGAGAAGTTTGTGAATGTTGAAATCGAGAACGCGAATCGAACATAAGATGTGCTGGAGTCTGCTCAGTAGCTGTCGGTTCTAAAATAAATAAATAAAGAACTACAAAGGACCTTATGCATATTTTAGCTAGAGCCTTGCTCGTACATCCAAAATCTTATTGAGGGACCGTCATTACTGCCATGAGGACACCAGAAACCAATCATTAAGCATCCACAGTGAACCGATCACACAAATGCTCTGCAACAGTCACCAGATCGGTTCTTTCGTTTGGTCCCACGCTGGGTCAACCAAACTGCCATTCTTTCGGCGTCGACAAACTGGTACCAGTTATCTGTTTGGATACATGCAGGCAAGTGAATACGTGTGATGAAGACCCGTGATCATCGTAGCACGGTTGTGCTTCGTAAATAGGAATTTGATAAATGTTGAGAGCTGAATGATTCGTAAAATCATTGCTTTACTTGTATACTATGCGTCTTCACGAATTGTACTCCAGTAAATTTTCCATGTTTCTTCTCGCGATCGTCGTCCACGGTGCTGTTGATATGCCGAGCTTATTCCATGAAAAGCTACTTGTTCAGTAGATATTCTACTGAGAATTGAATTGACACAAGGTTTGTATAAAGTTCTACGGTCCCTTGTGTAGAATTGTGGTCCCATCAATTTGTGAAGGTTTAGGCTCAGGGTCTAAGCCTAAGCCTGAGTTATCTTTGACAAACTGATAAGACCACAATTCCCCACCAGCGTCAGTTTTAGCCTGCTAATGTTTTCACCTCAACGTCTTCTCCAAAGTGCGATTGACTCGAGTTAATTGTTCGTGGCCGATTAGTTTGTTTTGATAACAGTCAATAGCAACATATTTGGACGATGGATTGGGCTCCTACATCATCTATGTCGTGTGCGTTGAGTTCAATGCGCATCTACACAGTAGACTTTCACAGTCCTTTACAGTTTGATTGTTTCAGTAGCATTGTACGTCGTCAACTTGACTCTCATTATTGGTCAAGACACTGTATGCATAAACACATGGGTACTGAAATGCCAACAAAACTTAAGAACTCATTTTTTTTCACTCACTTCAACTGCCACCATGCCTTTCCGGGGCAGTGCGCGTTCCCACCAAACCATCGAGGTTCATATTCTGTTTTTTTCTCAGTCATGTGACTAATGCGATGGTTACCAGCAGTCACTCGTGAATAGGATTGATTTATAGGAAGCTCAAATCGACGTAAACCCCAGTTATGGTGAAGCCGTAGTCGAATTAACAATTTCCAACTTTATCCTTTGCGTAATTCATTTTCAACACCACGATACGATGTGAAATATAACTACATGAGTGCTAAGATACGAGCAAAACTTATAATTTAAGGAGGTTTTGAACCTTCGATTACTCGCGGAGTGGGATTCAATTGTTTGATACATTCGCGATGACAGCTTATTCTACTTGGGCGTACATTTGGGAGAACGCTCTAATTTTGCCCGAATTATGGAGGATACAACGGCCGCCATCTTCCTCAATCTGGAAGCTTTGCCACATTTTCGATGTATAATTCGGTTTTTCTCTCTTTTTTCGAAAGTTTCTTAGCTTCTCTTGCCTTATGCGTGCCTTACGTTTTTTTTTTTGAACACCTTCCCATGTTCTCTTTGCATACACACTTCTTGTGTGTATAGAAAAACTGCTCATCCACCATCCAATCACATGCTTTTAGCATTTAACGAACTCGTTTGAATTTTGCAAGAAATATTACGTTTTCTTGCTAGTTTTGGTATCCTTTCATTCCATACAATACCCGAAAGTCACCATTTTCGTTCTATTCATTTTAATTCCATCTTACACAACGTGTTATCACGATTTACTGGGTGGATCCCGGCACTTCTTACAATCGAGTCGTTTCCTCTTTATTCTTCACGAGAATCTTCATATACTTCTAATTTCGTCTTCTTATTGAATGTCGTAGAAAGCTGATCGAGTTTGAGATTTCTGCAATCTTGGAGATAATCGATCTAAGACGTTTCACTGGAGTGTTTGTTGCTTGACTGCAAGAGAGTGCTGGGAGAGTGGGTCGAACCAGCACTTTGTTTATCACCTCGCGTTTTGATCACTAGTCACCGCGCTACTCCCGCTCCCACAAAGTCACCATAACGACAAAAAATTGGAAAACAACTAATTCTAATTGTTCGACAAAGAAAGAATCAACGCACTGCAAGAGATACCAATTCATAGAAGCAGAATCATTTCTGCGCCTCTTTACTGGCTCACTATGGTGCACACTCTCTCCGACAGCAATAACCTTTCGCTGAAAACGAGAAATTTAGTGAGAAATTCTCTACGAGACATTTCCCCTTGGGCAAGCTGCGGTTTTCGCGTCGGATGAGCTGTAAATGGATTGCTAAAGCATAAGAAGGCCTTTTGTGTATCAAAATGAACAATCTGGAAAAAAATGAGCCCTATAGAGGTCTAGCAGCCTCAATCATTATAATGGCTTGGCTGTGCGCTATTACTGAATGTGTTCGCCCATACATTTAAACTTTGCTCACATAACCTGACATAAGCAGATCCCAGCAGTTCTTGCGTTGCGATGCGATTCCGCGCATTCGTTATCCGTTGTGGGCTTCTGTTCCCGTGTGAGCTTGGACTTTGCTTGAAGACTTGGTCTTCTTTATGTATGTCAATAAAAGCTACTCGAGTCGATTCCTCCTGAAGATTGAGGGACGAATGTGCTAATGTTTTCTTGGTCTTCACTTCACGCAGTCGCCAGCCACAGTGATTGGCAAGGAAATGCTTACAGGCAAAGTTAATTCCTGAAAGTCTTGCTTCATCTTCAAGGGAATTTTAAAAAATCAAATGAGCAACTTTGAAAGAGGTCATGATTTCACAATTGCAGATTCGTTTCAATAAAGGCGATATAGTGTGATGCCCACTTATTACGATGAATTCGTGGATCTAGAATGATTGCTAACACAAAAATTGCGCCGATTATTGGGTTTATAAGCCGTGGCTCAGTAACCAGAAGTGTATTGTCGAAAATGTACGATCTTGGTTGATCCCATCATTAGTGAAAATTAAGCTATCCGTCTCTTAAGAGTGGACAAACTGATACGTGAGTACTACTTTGACGGTATTCATCGTTAGGCTTGCATAAGTGATTGTATGCCTCAAGTAAATTATCTCAACGGTGCAACGAATGGAGTCAAATGCACAAAGTATTCCAGGCAATGGATCAGCACCATACACCTCTCGTTACACATTTTGTCGACGGCAAAAAAGCAGTCGGAATTCACTCGATCGTGAAATAAAGTCAATCGACCGAACGTGTGACTAACTATCAAATAGGCATAAAGGGAGTGTTGAAAACAGCTATGAAAATTTATACTTATGTGTAAAACGTGTTCTTTGGTGTCATCGATCTGGCCATAATCATTACGAACACATGTGATCGTGCTGGAACATGTGACGTCTTGTTTGTTTTGACGGTGACTAACTGACTGAACCACCCTGCATTCCCATTCCGACCACCCCATGCGTTCTCTTCTCCTCCCATATCGTCAAGTCTTTACGTGCGCTTCATTGAAATGGAACCACCGGTTTTCGCTATGATATCGGCGTTTACGACGAGTGTTTACCGAAGAAAATGCCTATCATATTTTATTAGAAAATCTTGTTTTTCTCACCCTACGATTTCCTGAACAACGAATTTTGTGACATCTATCCTATTTTTTCCCACCATGTGAGTTATTCCTTTATTGTTCACTTACATAACACCATACTTTTTCTCTCTATGAAAAGCTCGTGGTTAAGCGAAATTCATAACAATCGTATAATCGTTCAACCATGTGATGATCATTGTGGTAAACGGCGGGAGCTACCGTATTGCATTTGTTTTATTCTTTTCGTCACTCTAATTTCCTTTATTGAAACATCAGTGGCTCATATTGGATTTCTGTTTACTATTCTATGTAGCTCGTCTATACTTCACTTTTCCTGAACTATTTTCTAATACAAGTGAATCTTTCTGCGTAGCTTTTTCTAAAGCTTTTTTTCTAAAGACTTTTTTTCTGTATGAATACTAAGTTATTTGCTTCCACAAGAGGTGAAATCTAAATATAGTTACATGTTTATCACCCGGCATTTTCGACAACTGCCTACCATCACCTAATTTTTTCTCTAGTCAGCCAAATTTTCCCCGGACCCAAGAAGCCATAGTAATTTTCAAGTAACTCCTTTTCCACCATTTTTTGGAAGACTTTTGGATTTTTCGAACTCATGGGGTTAAAAATATTTTTCCGAATATTTAGCTACTTTCTCATTCTTTACCCTCATTACACTGGCTAAAAGAAAAACCTAGTCAATGTCTCAATTTCTTGCTTGAACGAAATTACAACAAGCAACTCTTCTTCGTTCCGCTTTTATTTCGTTCGTAGTCAGTGTGACTGTTTGGTCCTGTCTGTCGTGAAATGTGTTCAATTATCTTCATTGGTCGCTTATTTTATTGTTTTCATGTATTCTCCTGTTTTCGTTCTTAAAGCTAAAAATAATTTCCAATGTTCTCTCGTTGCTGGTATATTCTTACTACTATCACTGTTACTTGTTTATAGTCTGACCTTCATGAAAATTGTAGAGAAGTGCTTGAGAGAAAATTCTCATACATTAGTGAAATATGCTGGTACATACCTAAACCCACCTTCGTGTTTCAAGCGTTTAGCGATTATTTTCGATTTCCAGAATTCTGAAGTAACGAAAATGGCAAAACCTTCTAGAGTCGATATTATCGATTTTTTGAACAAGGAAATCAAATTACAAAATCAACAATAGTTGAAGCAGCTTCCATATGGTAGTGTCAAATTAGATATTCTTATCTTTTTATGAGATATCGAAGTTTGACGCTCATTCTGACGAGCGACGTGTCAAGTGATCTCTGAAATAAGATAGCTATGTTAAGTTGTTAGTGTAACTACATTTACTACTTCAATCTCCGGTGTAAGTGTATCAAGGTGTCCGACTGAGAAAAGTGTAACTTTTGCGTTGGAAGACTTGTTTTCAACGGACCATCTCTGGTATTGGTTGCAGACCAATAACCTAAACCGAGCAGGTTCTAAACGTTTTACAGTGAATCTGTTAATAGCAGAAATTCTTGGCTGCCTTCCTTGACACATACGTAACTAATATATGGATAGACGGTTATTCGTGATATATATTATTATAACTGAACAAAGCGTTCATGTAGATTAAGTATATCCAATCAAGACGGTTTGCTACCGATGTGTTCACTAGTGCAAACCTGTTCACGACTGGTTGCAGAGAGCTGCGACACTTTGTATCGCAGAAAGAGTGATAGCAGAACAACGGCCTGGGGAAGGTAGTGGTTAGCACACGGCCTCGCTGAGAATGAGCAGTAGTCGAACTCCTAACTAAAGTTATGCTTTTGCATCACTTGAGCCTACATGTACGATTTTGTCATCTTAACACTCGGGCAGGACATAACACTCATAATCGCGGTAACGTATAGAATTCAGGTGGGTTACAAACGGTTTGCATTGGTTTCAATGGACACGTTGGTGGATGTTGCTGGTGCCTATAAAATTCGATACAGTCTAATTTATGCGGTTTTTTTTTTCTTTGCTGCGCAGGCTTCTCCCTGACCTTTCCTATCACATCGTTAGCTTCTGCAACATAGATGTTGTAATGGAACCAAGACAACAAAAACAATCCTCAACGCATAGTACGTTGTGAGAAGCCGTTTTCCAGATCACGTGTTCGTTTGAATCTCACAGCAGTTGGAATGAACCTTTGATGCAGCTATGGGATAGCCGGCAGTCAATGAATGAACAAACTTATCACTCGTGTCTCTATCGAGTTTCCAACTAGGTTTGATAAAATTGTAAGAATAAAAGTGAAAATAGGACCGAAATAGCGTCCTAAGATGTCTAGTTATTATCGTGCCATGTTTGAATTTGTTAGGTCGCAAATGGCATCATGTTTAGAGGTCTCCAGAATACGCAAGTATGACCGTCACTTCAATCGAGTCCCGGCCAACCAAGCTTCTCATTCCTCAGGGACTGGCAGATTGGTGGCTGGCTCTCGGAGAAAAGATCTTTCCATTCGTCATGGTCTGCAGAGAATTTGTGTGTCATCGACTTTTTTCTAAATTTATCCAACATGACCCGTCATCACATCTGCTGTGTGGATCTCAACACTTCTTGCATGTAATTCGTTTATTCGTACTCATCGTCCACAGAGTCTTCAAACATTTTATATGTTTGTTCGGCTGCTCTGTTTCGAATTCGTCTTCTTTAATTAGGTCGCAGAATTCAAGTTGAATCAGTTTGTTTTTTTCAATCTTGAAGACAGCCCAGCTGAAGCGTTCCCTATGTGTACCGCAAGGGAGCGTTGGGAAGAGGGTCAAATTAGCTTGCTAAGTATGAGAATTGATCTCGTATATCATAGACATATATATATATATATATATATATACATATATATACATGTATATATATATATACGTATATATATATATGTGTGCGTGTGTGTGTGTCTGTGTCTGTGTGTGGGTGTGGCTTTTTCTCATGTCAGCCGATAACGTTCACTATGAACTCGGATGTGCTCGCAAAAAATTCCAATTTATTGTACTCTAGGATATTCTGCTGCTAAATTATTATCAGCGGTTTAGGACAAGTATAAATCACTTCGTCGACAATGAATTAAGCATTATGTATTAAAACTAATATTAATATGTATAATGTATTAAGCTCAAATAGTATTGAGATGCGAACTTAGCCCTGCTCTTGTTGGAAGATTTCTTTTATTACGCCTGTCACTAATCTTACATGTTAGTTATCTTCCATTTACGTAACCAATCAAGGACAGAATGAAATTCCAAGGACAAAGTATTCACTGTTAATTAATCTGTGAGATAAGCCGTATGCATCCCACTCCATTCGGAGAATTGTAGAAATTATTGAATGATCTCTAGCCTATACGAAGACTAGCGATGTTTTACTGATATACGAAGTCAGTCACTATCATCTTATAGAGATCTTGCAGAAATTTGCTAACCTCGGGAGTAATGAAGGGGTGAGATTGAACCAACCATAGATCACATGCATGCCGTTGGGTTCAACATACCACTAAGTCACACGCGTGAGAGAGTGTCCCGTAAAAAGAGCTTAATAGTGATTAAGATTCTTGAAACCTCTTGCAAACGTTTCAAGGCTTTTCTTAAAGAATTATGGTTCGATCGGGTATAGTGTAGTTGTGACAACGTATATTTCTGGATGTTAGCAATGAATAAAGCCTAGAAAGGAACATGTATTTCTGATCGTTAGAATTGATTAAAAGCTAAAAGGTAGAAATTCAAAAAAATTTTTTCCGGAGTCTCATTAATTTCTTTGGAACAGCATTATTACTCTACAAAAATAAGCTTGTGATTTTTATCGGTTTTTTTTTCTTTTGTGAAGGGTTTGTGAGTGTGGAGATAACGATGACAGTATTGAATGTCTAGTAGATTATCGTTTTTTTTTGTAGGGATTAGAAGTATAATGGAGTAATAAATAGTAATAAAATCAAGTAAAGTAATTAAGAAAACAAGTGAGGACTGTCTTTGAAGTTCTTGTGATTTATAGTACTTTATGAGCAACTGATATATTCTGTTCGTAACCGTGCTTACACCTTTTCTCTTATTTTCTCTTGATTTCCCTTTCTCGTTCCCCCTCCATCTCTCTACCTCATTGATCACTCAAAAAACTTTGATATTACACACTACCCTGTGAACTGGTTATTTGAGGCTATTCGCTATTGTTCATTGATAGTCCAACAGCAATCCCGCTATCGCCGTAAGAATGAGATTCGGACAATTGCTGAGTTGATTCACGAATGTTGAGTGATATGCATACTCAGATTGGGAGAAGGACTTGCATCTCACTTTTTCCGAGGGTGCCTGCCACTGCACCATTGCGGCTGCTGTTGGTTGAGTATTCCGTTGGCGTTTTTTCCTCGTTCTTAGTTGCAGAGTTAGCTAATATGCTGAGTTGGTGAGAGTCCGCTTGCTGCTTAACGAACGCTGTCCGTCCAGCACAATCGATCACCATATCTGGTGCTAACCAGAATCCAGAGTTCAACTCCACAACTTGCATAAAATAGTCTAACGTTGGTGCTTGTTACCGACCTGACCGTTAGCTCGAAGTGGCATTGCAAATTTCTCTCACACAAGCTTCTCTTGTGATTGTTCTGGAAACCTGTCCCTTATGTTTCCACGATCTACAATCATTTTCTTTACTACTTTTATCATAAGTTAATTATTCGTGATTATCACTGACGAGACAAACCACACATTTTATCAGTTTTCGATAATGATTTTGTCAATATCTTAGTCAAATTCGTCTCTCAGTGACGTACGGTACCGACTATTTATGCTTTGGGGATTGAGTCTGAGTATTGCACTTTAAATCTGCAGCGAGTGTCCATCATACACCAGCGCCTCTTGGACCTGAGGAGTTTCTTTATTTCGTTGTGGAAAGCTAACTGAGAGCAAGCCAGTGCCAATAATGCCACTGGTGAGAAAATTTTACTTAACCAAAAAAATCCATTCAATCATTTTACACTACCCGTCATCATCATCACATCTACTGTGCGGATCACAGCACTAGAATTCGTTCCGTTTCCTCGTATTCATCGTTTCACAGGTCTTCGAATATTCCATGAATTGTTCCAACTGATGCATGAAGAGTTGATCTTCTTCAGGAAAGTTATAGAATGTTAATCGAGTCGAACTTCTCTACAGTGCTGACGATAGCCGAACTGAGGTGTCCTCACGCAGTTGCGTCAGAGCGTTAAGACAAGGGATCGAATTAGTGCATCATTCCTGATAATATGCATCACTGACCACTCTACAATTTCTGCCCCTTCCAAATGATAATTGCTAATCAAGTATTTTTCGTGAAGATGTTCTGTGTCTTTTTCTCAATCAATAATGGGTGCATTATTACTGAAGTTACTTGCACGACTTTGTAAACGATCAAAGATCTCAGGTGCCTCAAAAACATTTCAACATGAGGGCCTGTTGTTGTACTGTAACCGCGACCAGCGCCAATCTATCAATTCAGCAGTTCTCGGTAGGTCGGACAATTTTTTATGGATGACAGAACAAGAGCGATTTTGTGATATATTTCGTGATAGAATTGTTTTGGATTTTCAAGTTTTTCCGAATTATGGGATTCACCCCGTACAAAAATCATTTCTCATCGACTTCTAGTAGTGGTTTGAATCGAGGTGGTCTAAATAGACCATTCAATTGTGTGAGTTTTCTGTTCAAATTTTCAATTAAGGGAATAAATCATTCCTAAATTCACTTTATTGTCTCTATTGGTTCATGTCTTTACAGTGAAGAACAATATTATATTGTCAAAAATTCTCTAGTATTCACTATTACTATAGTTGCCATTATTATTATTACTATTATTATTATCCTTATTGTTGTCATTATTATTATGTCTTATGTGTATAACTTTATTTCTTTGATTTACTCCTTTTTAGCAGTTCTATGATGGTGAAGTATACATCTTAGTGGATTCAGTGGTACCTAAAAACTCAACATCAGGCAGGAAGTGAACCCGTGTTTCACCCTTACCGAAGCGCGTGCTGCCTACATCGCCGTGGCACCGCTTTGCGCCCACTCTTTCTTCGATATGAACTATCGCAGCTCTCAGCAACCAACCCTTAACGGGTTTTGTCTGTTTAGCACATTTTCGGCATTGAACCCAGCTGAATTGACAGCTTTTTTCTGGTGGTGTAGTGGTAGCACGGACCCCCGGCAAAAGTGGAATGCTGGTTCAACTCCCGCCTAAGGCCGAGTTTCTAGGTACAGCATTCTTCTTAGATGAATATTACATTATATTACTATTCATATTGATGCTTACCAATTTGTTATATGTGCGGGCTTTGATTAACCCTTGCGGAACCGTGGACCCACGGCCTCTGCGTCTCGAACCTTCAACGCGTTGCGTCTAAGCAATGGCGTCAGCCTTCAACGGAGTCTGCCATTGTTGGACGCAATACGCTAAGGGTTATACGCCATTGTGAGACGCAACACTCTTGAAGGTTAGAGACGCAGAGGCCGTGGGTCCACGGTTCTGTGAAGGGTTAATGTGGCAAGTGTTAAACTATCGTACGTACCTTTCGGTGAAGATAATGAGGAGCTTGGACAACTCGGAGCGCAGAGTAGAACCTAAGACCTGTGCATAAAATAACGCGCCTCTAATCAGTGCGCTATGCCGCAATTATGAAATATTTTCTTTCTGTCATGTACGTCGTTCAATGAGATCATAGTGATTTACTTTTAATTCCATTGCTGTTGTTGTGCGGGAAGAAGAAAAAAACCATTAAAATGCCCTTTAGGGGACGTGGAAGATTAAATCGATGAGCTGACGGGAACAAAAATTAGCATACGGCAGAGTAAGACGGATAAATTTACGTAATTCCTCTCATCGTAAACCTCAGTCAGCTAAGCTTTTTTCAAAAAGCTATCACGTCCTCCATAACAGATTTTTTTTTTTGGGTGAAAAGCCAGAGCTTTTTTTTTGTTGCACGGTGAAATAGTATTTCTTCTCCCACCTGTACCACCTGTCGCCGCGTGCTGTTAGTTCCTCGACTGACTCGACCCACCGCCATCAGACCGACTTCAAATCCAATTTTTACCACTTCTCCCGGTTTCCGCACATCTAATTATTTCCCCATTATTTTCGCTCGTCTCTCTGGCTATAAAAAGGAGCACAGCGTTCGGCGTTCATCGATCCTCGAGAAATGCCGCCATGCATTCGACTTCATTAAGGAGGCATAGTTTGAGGTGATTGTATGCACATTTGGCCAGCATAATGGCTCCTGCGGGCGATCGCTGTAGGCTAGTGTTTTTATCGTCTCACACGAAGTACAGCATTTCATCGTCGACCTCGTACGGATAGAGGGTTTGGTGGGGCCTACGCCAGGATCGAACCAACGGCCTCGTGTGTATTGCATGACACCTCTAACCACTCTGCTACATATGCCTACCTGTAAAATATTGCAAAGCACTGATGGTTCATTTTTTCCCCATTTTTTATGATTATTTTCTTCGCTTCTTGTCGCTATTTCTTCCTCTTCTCATGGTCTCATTGTTGTCTCGTATTATCGATTATTCGCTTTGTTCCGAGCAGCGCCCTTAATGTGGTCGCCCACCATCGTTAATCGAAAAAAAATTTGAAAGAAAAAAAAAACAAAATGTCAGTTCGGGCGGCGCAGACATAAGGTCGAAGTCGTCTGAATCGTGTACTCGGGAAAGTGTCGTTCTATTTTCGATTTTTACTGATTTTCAGCTGCCCTAAAATTCCATAGATAAGAGCTGTTTGTGCTGGAAAATAGGCGCGTCCGTACACTTTTTGTCCGGAATTTCGTTATACCTATTTTTCTCTGCTTTTGGATTTTTTTTTCGTTTTTTTTAGTCAGTAACTTTTTCCTTAGAGAAATGTTTCATGATCGAAAAGCGCGTATTTGTCGTCATTTTTTTGCAAAAATTAAACCTTTCTTATCTATGGATTTCAAGGGGAATTAAAAGGATAAAAAAAGGATAAAGCTCTCGGCGTTGATCAATCCCTGAGGGATGCGCCATGCACTCGACTTCAATTTCTAACTTCGTTCGAGGTGATTGAATGCATATCTGGCCTTTACAATGACTCGCGGAGGCCTCCCCGCTGAACCGAATCAGTGCTGCTTATCCTCCCCGACAAGTGTGAGACCTGTCTGGTACCAATTTACCGACCCCGGAGGGATGGGATGGCTTGGTGAGCCATGAGCGCGAGATCGAACCATTGAACTCGTGTGCAACGCAGGGCACCTCTAACCACTGCGCCACATGCGCTCTTTCAAGGGGAATTGGTTTATAAAAAATAGTTATGATCTAATTTTTTATCGAACAGATTCACCGTAGTGCACAATAATGTTCAATGAAGAAGCCATTTAATGATATCTCTTCCTCTAAGGTTTCAAAATTCTTTTTTGTCGTAATTTTATTGCAGGAAGAGGGGGTGGGGGAAGGGGGGGGGGGTACTGCGCAGTGGTGAGTAATGCAGTGTATCAGAAAGCAGGATAATAAGCGATGCACCGGTTCGTACCCCTCCCTCAGCACTCTCCTACAGTCAATCAGCTGAACGCTTCAGGGGAACGCTTTAGTTCGGCTACCTCCGAGATTGTAAGTAGAACCGTCTCAAGCATCATTTCACGACATTCATAAGGAAGACGAGATCCTTAGGCTTTAGTCGAAGCAACGTGTGAAGCTTCTGAGAATCTTGTCGATGATGAATGCGACGAAATGAATCGAATGCAGAAAGAGCTGGGATCCGCACAGCGAATCGTGATAAATAGACGTGTAAAGTAATTAATAGATTTGAATGCAACTTCTTTCCTAGCAATAAATCCGACAATTAATCCGATTTTTTGTATTATTAAGCTAATACGAGATTGGTAATAAGTTTGATTCGGCTTACGTTTCAATCAGAACCTTTGTCGTCTACAGAGCTGAAGCGATTCCCACATAATCCATTCAGTCGAAGTACTTATTATTTAACAGCTTCTAGCGGTGTTATGATGTTTCAAATGGATACCCATTGATGTGGAGTAATGTGCAAAACTTTCGCATCAGGCGGGACTAGAACCCGCACCTCACTCTTCCCGGGAATGCGTGCTCTATCCGTCACACTACTGACGTCCATTTCACACATTGCTCTTTCTACTCTACAAGTTTTGCACATCACTCTATATCAATGGGTATTAATTCATTCAGTGTTTTCCTGATAAGGAAGTACGAATCTGTGATCAAAACCAGATTTCAACAGTGCTTTAGAAAGGTTAAACTGATATGTAATTTACGCAGTCAAACACTTTCGTAACCTCAACAAAGGAGAACTCAATACACAGTTTTTGTTTGCATGCTAAACAGCGGCTTTTGAACGCCGTTCATCGTTCCACATGTTCTGAGTGATCCTACACTTCTTGATGAAGGTCAACTGCACGCAGTCTTACAAGTGCGAGGAATGTGCTTGGCTTAGATCAAAAGAATCGACCTAATAGATGTTTGAACGATGACGAGAGATAGTCGAGTGGACTCCTATGGAGTTAACACCGCTCGAATGAGGAAACTCACTTGACAGGGCCCATTTATACAGGGCGGTTGACGGGACCCATTCGTACAGGACAGGAAAATCCTACCAGATTACCTTTGAAAGCTCCAAGCGAAAAAAAAAAACTAGTTTGAGGGGAAATGCACCAGCCTCGATATCGCACTCTCCGCATGCACCTATCTATGACGTAAAGGCCACTGAGACAAGGTAAGAGGTGATTCGATCTTGGATTGCATAGAATGTCATTGAAACCAGATCGCAACGTCCCACAATACGTCATTTGGATTGTACTTTACACTTCTCCTGCAACATTAGGCCAAAGATCATCAGTCGGTGGGTGGTCGAATATATCTTCGCCAAAAAAAAAAAATCGAGTACTGTTCTATTATGGAGGCGCCACTTCGACTCCTTGTAAAAAACGTATTTCTCAGTCTTTTTTAATGTTCAAATAATCGTTCGTTAGCACAAATCAAAGCAATTTCATTATTTTATCTTACCTCCAAAAAACCTTCTTGTTTCGCTAAGAGAGCAAAGACAAAATTTTGTTACTCGTTGAGAAAATTCTCGCTGACCAAAGCTTTTCTTTTAGAGTTTTAGTAGTCAGTCGATAGATCAAATCTCAGGGATTCCAATGATATATCTTGTTTTCAAAATGGATCAAGCATTACGCTGTAGCAGCCAAAAGAAGATTGGGTTTCGCAAAACTGGATCATTTTTTTATCCGCTCCTCACGTTGATGCCTTGGAAAAACCCTATTTTCTGGGCGGTTTTAAATGCTCAGGTAACCATTCGATAGTTCAGATAATAGGGATTGTAGTGGTGTATTTTGTCTCCAAAAAGGCCTTTTTATTGCGCTGAAAGAGCAAAAATCAATTTTTGTTTCTCATCCAGAAAATTTCTCGCTGACCAAAGCATTTCATTTGATGTACCAGTGATTAATCGATAGATCAGTCCTTAAGGATTCCAATAATCTATTTGGTTTTGAATATCGAACCTCGTATCACGCTGTAACAGCGAAAAGAAGATTGGGCTTCGCAATACTGGAGAAAAATCATCGAGTGCGAAACCCAATATTCTTTTGTTCTTATGAAGCACTAAGAAGTCCGTTCAGAAGACCAAAAATCTTATTGGAATCCTTGAGACTTGATCTACCATTTCCTTTTTAAAACTATAAGAGAGAGGCTCTGGTCAGCGACGAATCTGTTAATGAGGAACGAAATATTACTTATGCTCTTTCAGCGTAATAAAAAGGTCTTTTTAAAAGTAAAAATGCACCATTCAAATTCCTTTGATTTAAGCTATCGATCGATTATTTAGAACATTAGAATCGATCAAAAAGTGCGTTTTTGCCAGTGGATCAATATGAAGAGAGGATAGTTAAGTGTCATTTTTTTTTGCGAAACCCAATCTTCTTTTGGCTGTTGACAGTGTAATACCAGGTCCATCATCAAAACCAAATAGATCGTTGGAATCCTTAAGATTTGATCTATCGATTGGTTAATGAAACTCTGAAGGAGAAGCTTTGATCAGCGAGAAATCTCTCAATGAGAAACAAAATACTATTTTTGCTCTTTCAGCGCAATGACAGGGTTTTTTGAAGACGGAATACATCGTTCGAATTCTTTTGATTTGTGCTACCCAACGACTATTTGATCATTGAAGAAGACCAAGGAAATACATTTTACATAAGGGGTCGAAGTGGCGCCTCCATAATAGAACAGTACCGAAAATTGGTAGTGCTTCACCTGTACACTCTTTGCGGGCGCTGTGGTAGCAGTCTTTCCTGAACATGACTTGCTGATCGAAAAAAGTCCCAATAAGGTTTAAAAAAGTGCTTCAAGAAGCTCATAGAAGCTCACAAGTTTGTTTAGTATACCAGCACTGAGAAGATTGATGTTCAAAAAGAAAAGAAGCTTTCAGCTAGTCCTATCAGATAAAATAATCGGAGATGTGATTAATATCACCTATCTCCGTAGTAGGGAATTGATAATGAAAATTCCTTCAGTACTGAAATTCTGTGACCGAGAGCGGGAAGCACAGCTCTTGGGAAATCGTTGCAGCCAGCAACTTTCGAGATGAAATCACTAACCGTAGTTACTTCTAAGAACTTTCATAGCAAGGTATTTTGGAAGAGAGTGCTGTTACAATCACACGTCAACTATGCTCTACAAGCTCCACCTCTCTACAAACCATTGCATGAAGTTTATTTTGCCCAATAGGATAGCGCGTTTTTTTTTCTCTATGGATTCATTCACGTCGTAGCTAGAGCCTTAGAACGGTGTTGATAACATGGTACACTCCTTTCCATGACCACTGATGACCACGAAAAAGAGCTGAACAGCGTCAAAATGTATGTCATTATATCAGGGCTTGTGGACAAACATTTAATTCATACTGCAAAAGAACGGGAAACAGGGAAAGAGAAAACAAACGTATCGAGCAAGTAGAGACAGTCCATGAGGATTGTTCCGCAGGAAGCGTAAGCATGCTCACCCATCAGTTTTTTTGCCCAATCTGTAGCAAAAACAGGAACACAATGCACAATCCAGATCCGAAGTGTGTTTTTTTTTTTTTTTTTTTGTTTGACCCCCACCTGTAGCAGAGCAAAAGAATGCACGTGTGTAGGGGCGAGGGAATTCCTGTGCACAGTTGCAGCTTTTGTGACCCCCCCCCCCCCCTTGCATCCCCCCCCCCCCCTGTTGTCATATCACATGTCGACGGGTAACAAGACAAAGCACTCCTCCTGGTTACTTATAGTGACAGTAAAAAGGATATAAAACGGCCGACTTATGAGACGATAGTGCTCACTGTCCCCATCTCTCCCCTATCCAAGAGACCAACACACCACCAGGCCACACTAAAACCGACCAACCACAAGGGAAGGGAAAAGAAAAGGAGAAACAGAAAAAAATATAAAAAAAGATAAAGGAGAAAAGGAAAAGAAAAAGTGGATTAAGTCTCTCCACAATTTTTGGATATATTGAATCAGACAAATAACCACCCATCAAAGGCCGTACCCCCCCGGTCGCCTAGACCGATTAGACCCCCCGCTACCCGCACCGCACCCAGACACGCCACCCGTCTTCTTCGTAGCCCACCCTATGACGCTCAGACAGTCTCCATAATTATAAACAATTTTACCCAACTAATAACATTTAAATAAATAAAAAAAAATCATACAAAGTCGCAAAGGGTACCGACCGAACTCTTGAACGTCCGTTTTTGTATCCCAACTCCCCTCGCACCAACTCTATGCCCCCTCGCGCTCCCCCCGCCGGTACCCAACTCGAACAACTCATCCTCCTCGCAATGCGCCCCACCAATCTCCTCTTCTCTTATCCCCCCGCCCCAGCCCTCCGGACTCCTCCCAACACCCACCAAAACCCACGACTATTCGTGGACCGCGCCGGCGCCCAGCCTACACGCGCAGCTGCACCCACGTCCTCTTTTTTGCCCGCACACCCCGCACCGTCCCCAGAACAGCCGTCCCCCTAACCTTTCCTGCCTGATCGCCCGATCCATTACCTTCGGCTTTCGGTTCGTCCCAGTCCGTCTTCTGTTGTTTCCCCCCCCCCCCCCCCCCCCCCCCCCCTCCCTCTCCCAAAGAAGGATTAATATTCTTTTCCCTACTCGATCGTGGCCGGCGCCCGCACCGCCCGGCCTCCGCTCCCCCCCCCCCCCCTCCGCCCCCCCCCCCCGGCAAACGCACTCGCCCATCTCCAGCCCCTTCCGGCAACGAGGCGCCAAGATACCTCCGTTGTGGACCGCTGGGCGAAATCCACGATACAAGGCCTTCCCCACACTCATCCCAATCTGCCCCGGGCCGCCCTTGTCCCCCCCCTCACCCTCCCCCCCAGCCCTCCCCCCGTCCTGCCTCCCCCACTCCCCCCTCCTCCGTTGACCATCCTCCGCCTCCGCCCCCCCTCCCCCCCTCTCCGCTCCCTTCGCCCCTTCCCCTTCCCCTGTCCCCTCCCCCCCCCCCCCCCCCCACTCCGCCCTCGAGTCCCGTGCCAAGAAGGAAGATTTGCCAAGAACGGACCACATCCATCTCACTTTTTCCGCACAACCAAAAGTCCAGATGGACAAGCACGGACATCCGGGGCGCGACGGACCCGGGCGACCCGGACACTCACCAGTAATCAATCTCCAAGCCCACCCTCCCCCCGCGCCCCCGCGAGCCCCTCCGCCCCCCCCCCCCCCGTCCGCCGCTTTAACCCGCAATAAAAACAATTTCATTCCTTTTCTTTTCTTTTTTCCTTTTTTCCTCTCGCTCTTCCAATCTTTCTTTTCTTTATCCGCCTTTTCCTCTTTACAAACCCCCGAGCTCCTTCCTTCCCCCTCCCCCCCCCCCCCCCCACCACCTACAACACCAAAAAAAACCCCTCCCAATCGATCCCGAAGCCCGACCCACGCCGGGGCGCAGCCAGAACAAGGAATCAACAGCGAAACGAAAGAGGGGGCGCAGGCGGACGCTGAAGACAAGTGGGGGGCGGCGGCAACGAAGAAAGGGCGCCGAAGAGCAACGGCGAAGCACGGACAAGGAAGGTAAAGGAAGAAGAGGGAGGAAACGTGTCCCAGCCCCCCAAGCCACAAACACCCCTCTAGAACACCTTTTTTTATATCTGCGCAAAATTGAAATAAGTTATTAACGACACAAAAAAAAAAAAAAAAAAAACGAAAAAAAAAAAAAATAAAAACAAAAAAAAAAAAATAAAAAAAAAAAAAAAAAAAAAAAAAAAAGAAAAAAAAAAAGAAAAAAAAAGAAAAAAAAAAGAAAAAAAAAAAAAAGAATAAAAAAAAAAAAAAAAACACAGAAAATTGAATGAAAAAAAAGAAAAAAAAAAATAGAGCATTATTATTTATAATTTTTTGGGGGTTTCAAGAATTTTTTTTGAATTTGTATGATCGAAATAAAGAACCAGGACCCAGAACAACAACGATTAAAGCGCGACGGGAAGAGTATAAGAAAATAAGGAGAGAAATTTACTTTGATACACCAAACAAAAAACAACAAAAAAAAAAAATTTAAAAAAGAGAACGGAAACGAATTAATTTTAGACAAACGAAAGAAAACATTAAATAAAAACAAAAAAAAAAAACAAAAAGGAAAGAACGAGCGAACAGGAAAGAAAGTAAAAAAAAAGGGAAATAGTAAACAATTATAGCAGAAAGTAGCAGAAGAACGAAACAATACATGATAAAAAATAATAAAAATAGTTATATAGAGAAAACCAAAGAAAACAAAAAAAGAAAAAAAGTGTAGAAAATACGATGGCAAAAAAATGATAAAAAGAAAGAAGAAATGATTTTAAGATGTGGTGATGAGTGTATTAAGTGGTAGGATTGTATAGTCGTGATTATAGTGTGACTTTGAGGGAGGCCTATGGTGTTTTAAAAAAAAATTAGAATAAGTTTGAAATGTTATAATTTTTGAGGTTGGTGTTGTTTTTTTTTGTTGCAAAAGAGAAATGAGAATTTTTTGTTTGGATATTAAAAAAGTATAAAGTATAACAGCCCGAAAACATAACACGTGAGTTATCAGAGGAGAATCGAAGATCGTACAGACATTTCAGACCTCTTCTCC